>CAHIKZ030000597.1:767500-770000 GCA_903632075.3 Acanthosepion pharaonis
TGAATGATCTAAATAATGGTCTAGATTGCATTTAAATACACGGAAACAATTTTTTGACGAAGGGATTTGTGCACTCCTGGAACATCATTTTTTTTTTTTTTTTTTAGTTAGATATATATAGTCTATGTCATTCGATGTTATACATAGAATCTCTTTCAAATTTCATAAGAATCTATTATATGTTTGTGCTTTTTAGATTTTTAAGTCACCCACTGCACCCTTTTGTACTCTATATTAGTAATTTGGGAGTTGGCTTCAAAATATATTAAGGTGACTAAAACATATAGCCCCATGGTAAAAACCCTGCAATAATAGAGGTTCAAATACTCAAGTTATGGGCTTCCAAAATTTTCAATATAGGAGGGTCTATCCCCAATTAGTGTGTCTTGATATTACTGAAATTGGCTGACATTTTGGAAATAGGCATCATTTCAGGTCATTTATCTAAGTTTAAATTTCATTTAAATCAAAGGAAAAAAAATTTGAGTGGGAATTGTGCCCTCAAGAGATCTCCTTTGATCAAAATAATAGTCATCCATTCTCATGCTGGAAATCTATATTCCAATTTTGATAAAAATCTATCCAGTAATTTTTTAATTCATGGGTACATTTTTGTGTGTGTGGGGGTGTTCTGTCCCCTTTTCTCCCCTCAAAAAGAAATCAAACATAGCTCATTACATGTTTTTCTTCCTATAAATGTACAGAGACACACACAGACGATTGAGGCTGCAAATTTAGTTTCCTATAACCTACACAACGGCTACAGTTTCAATTTTATATAACGATCCATATTAATTTAATTCTTCTGCATGTGTAGCCTTTCCATAATTTTTGTCTCTTTTGGACTCAAAAGGCATCACTTTAACCTTTACAATAACTACAATTACATTATGAAACATTACAATTTATTTGAATTCTTGATAAAGTCGTTTATCCTATAATGACCAAATCTAAACAGCTCTATATCTTTCAGATGTCTGTTCTGCCAGCTGACTATTGCAAATAATAATTAGGCCATGCCCTTACTACAGTGCCTCCCAAAAACTTCAGTTTTGGGCCACCTAAGCAACCCCAGCAGAGAAAAAGAGAAAGATCAGAAGAAATTGAAGATTAACTGAGCAAGAGAAGGAGAGAAGATGCAGGACGTCATGCAGCTTCATGAATGTCAAAAAGTAAAGAACAAGCAGATCTAAGATGAAGATTAGATACTCAACAGACTGCAACAGCAAAACAGTATGAAAATCAAGCAAAAGCTCGCAGAAGACGTAAATTAAATGCTCAACAGACTGCAGAAGCTAGACAATCTTAAACTCAAAAAGAAATCGAATTGAAACATAGCATGGATGCTCAGAAGACTGCACATGCCAGACAATCTGAAACTCCAGAAGAAAGGGAGAGAAGACTCAAAATAAATACTCAACGAATTGTAGCAACCAGGCAACTGAATATATTGGACTGAAAATAAATATTACTATAATTGGTATATTTTTTTTATTAGTGACGGAATGCAGCAACCAAGAAACTGTATATAATTGGACTGAAAATAAATATTGCTATAATTGGTATATTTTTTATTAGTGATGTTTGTTTTAATACTTAAATAAATATTGCAATATTCATATATTTATAGTTTTCCTCAATCTTTTATTTAGTTATATATTTTAAGACATTTTTATGTTTATACATTCTTTTTATAGATATATAAACATAAAAATGTCTTAAAATAATTGTTGGACTTTGTCCATTTCATAATGTGTGACGTCATTTGTTTACATTTGGATATGCATCAAGCAGATATGAATGTACATGAGAAAATCATGGAAATTGTAGTTTAAAAACAGTAAAATTGACCTTGCTAACCGAAACGCTCCTCTGTGGCAAAATCGGTAAAAGCATGTCAGGCTATATGACGGTTCCATATAGGATACAGGTTCGATTCCTGTTGGAGTACAAATATTTCCTATGACAATTTCTTGGATATTCAGGTTGGTAAATGTTGTTAATACTGTTTATTATAAACAGAGCATTTAATTAAATATTTGTATCTATAAAAAAGAATGTATAAACTTAAAAATGTGTTAAAATAATTGTTGGACTTTGTCCATTTCATAATTAATTATATATGTGGTGATTGCTTCATTTACAGACCAAAATATAGAGATCACAGGGCGGAAGTTTATATGCAACCATGATTATATTGGCTTGGAGTAAGCACCTCTTTGTTGTACATGAAAGCTGACAGTCCTTTCTATTGCGGGATATTATCAAAACTAAAAATTGACAGACATGGTGACAAATTTCATGAGTTCAACAAAAACATCTTCAGGTATAGTCGGAGGGGTTAAATTACTACGATATAACAAATCACTACAAATATCAATAGTCTCTGATAAAGGAACATATGTGAAAAGGCTGCATGTAAAGAATCTTTAATACAAAATGAACTATAATGCTGCAACACTGGTTGCAACATTATAGACAGCCACTTTTCGACTTTATG
>CAHIKZ030000597.1:775000-809277 GCA_903632075.3 Acanthosepion pharaonis
CCCACCTGATGAAACATAAAATTTTTTTTAACGTTCAAACAAGATGTACAGTTTTGTAGTGGATATGTACATGTTCTAATATTAGACTTCATAATAAATAAATATTTATTGCTCTACTTTTGTATTGAGCCCTGTTTTAAATTAATATATTGAATGCTGAAATCGTACTCTTCAGTCTTTTACATTTGATATATATATATATATATATACAAATATTTATTCATATAACCAGATACATATTTATTATTACTATAAATATATATATATATATATATATATATATATAAAAATAAATATATATAAATATAATATATATATATATATATATATATATATATATATATTAGTATAAATACACAAACATATTAGTATTAAAATATATCTATACTTATATAAATATATATATATTAGTATAAACAAATGTATATTTATTAAGTAATATATATATATATATATATATGTGTGTGTGTGTGTGTGTGCATAAGGACTGGAATTACTGGACCATATAGAAGTCTTTCATCTGCCATATGTGCAGGAAAACCTGTAGTAGTAATGTAGGGCTTTTAAGTTACTTACGCCCTCGTGGCGGCTCAATCTTCATCTCCCAAGATGTCGAATTAATATATGAATGTGCGTATGTGTAACAATGCAATGTGGATATTCTTGTATTTTTATACACACACTTTCACATAATATATACACATACTTGATTGAATGATTTACATAAATGCACATTCAGAAATCATGAAGATTGCTTTTCAGTACCTTTGAATGTAAATTTGAATCTTATTTATGCAGATCCTGATTGAATTTGATTCTAAGTAAGATATGGCGGCCATTTTAGATTGACTGCATTGCAATAAGTTTCACATTTTTAATAATATTTGCAGAATTAATGTTGACACATTCAGTATTGTGTCTAACTTTTCTGTCCTTTTATTTTTATCATTATTCTCTTTTATTTTCTCTGAATTCATTTGTTTGCGATATTCAGCATTCATTTCTCTCTTTATTTTATTTGTCAGATTATTGTTAACTGAACGATGACTGAGAAAGAAAAGGATTAAAAAAATATAATGTTATTCTTTTTGCTACACATTCTTTCTTCTTTTTTAAACTCTTTATGGAGAATTAAGGGCAATCCTTTTTAGCAACAAACTTTCCAAGATCCATCTCTTTCCCAAACAGCTGTGGGTAAAATATCAAGCTAAACTTGGTTCTCTCATCTTGGCAATAATCAATCTAGGAAGACAATTCTGAATTAAAACCAAGTCCCAAGACAGGTAAAAAGATCAGGGATGAACTAGCAATTCAAACCTGTAAGATGCTATTAGCTACAGAAACACCAGTAACCTTCAATCTGTTAACTAGGGCAAGAAATGGATTGTTAATTTAAATGCCTCCAAAATGAATCTGCTCACCTTTAATCATATAAGAGAAACTTTTTGACTATCACCAACATGGCTGATGCTAACCTCCAGGAGAATAAATTTTAGTGGTTACTTTGTTTCATGTTTTCCACTGACATGAAGTGAAAAGATTATATTGAATCCATTGCTAGGTCTGCTTCTAAGAATGTTTGTTCACTGTGTCATGCTAGACAATTTTTCTCTCCAGAATCTATCTTACATATTTATAAATCTACCATTCATCTCTGCCTTCCCCAAAAGACATTATTGCAAAGTAAATGTAAGAAATGCAGCTGGAATTTGAACATGTCTTGATAATTCCATTTTTGATGTTGACATTAATTATGCTACCTGCACATTGCTAATTTGCATCAGACAAACTCGAAACAAAAGATGAAAGTAAAATGTGGGTTAGCTTTGAAATTCACAGAAATCTAAAAATGGTATAGAATTGCTAAACAAGAGGAAAATATTTTCTAAAGAAACTTTTGTCTTCCATCATTGCAGCTGATACTAATCTTCAGGTGGGTGACTTATTGCAGCTTCTCGGACTAACATTTTCCACTGACATGAAGTGGAAAGATTAATATGAATCAAGTGCTAGGTCTGCTGCTTTGTTCACTGTGTTGTGCTTAGACAATTTTCACTCATCAGAATCTAGCTTATATATTTATAAGTCTACCATTCATCCTTTGCTTTGAATGTTGCTTCTACATCTGGTCTGGTGCTCCTACTATATATTTACAAATTCTTGATAAAATCCAAAGAGGAGTCTGCAATGTTATTTCTCCTGACCTGGCATCTCGACTTCAGTCACTTTCCCACCACCATAATGTAGCTTCATTGTAAATACTTTCATAGTAATTGTTCTGATGAACTTTCCTCTATGGAATTTAATTTTTAAATGTTAATATTTTTATTTGAGACAAATTTTACATATGGGAACTAGTTAGGACTTCAATTTTGCCTATTTTTAGTAAAAATGGTTGAAGTACCTACAACAAAAAAAAATTACCTTGAATTTTTTTAGTAGAGTGACCAGCCTGATAATGAGCCATGCCTCATGCAGCCCACTTCTCAAAAAAAAAAAAGGTTGCCCATGCCTGATCTATGTATTGCTAGAACTGATTAGGAAAGATAGTCGAGGGGTCTCCCATTTTTTTCCATGGTCTCTTCCAAGACTTGTTGCTATTCAAAGCTAGATAGCTCAGTCTACCCTACTAGTTAACCTATAGCTGGTGGAAGAAGAAATTGATTCATGCCTACCCCAAGAGCATTAGTGAAAAATGAATGCATCTGGCTGGAATTTAAACATGTTTTGATAATTCCATTTTTCATGATGACAACATTTATGCTACTTGCACATGCTAATTTGCATCAGACAAACTAGAAACAAATTTGCTTTGATATCTATAGAAGTCTAATGTTATACAAGAGAAAAATATTTTCTAAAGAAACTTGCATACTTGCACAGTTCAGGAAACATGTCTAAAACATTTAATCTTCACAAAAATCTTTTTACCTTCCATCAGGATGGCTGATGCTAACCTCCAGGAGAGTGACATTGTATCTTCTCAGACTAATGCTTTCAGATGATATGAAGTGGAAAGATTATATTGAATCCATTGCTGTTAGGAAAGTTCGTTCACTGTGACATGCTAGACAATTTCTCTCTCTAGAATCTATCTTGCATATTTATAAGTCTACTGTTCATCCATGCTTTGAATTGATAAAAACGAAAGAAAAATCTGCTATATTACTGGTCCTGACCTAGCATCTTGGCTTCAGTCAGTTTCCCATTGTCATAATTTAGCTTCCCTGTGCCTTTCCTTTAAATATTTTCATGTTCGGAATGAACTTTTATAGTATCTAGACTTTAGGAATTTAAGTGCAGTACTAGATTGGCAGCTAGGTCTCATCATTTTACAGCTGAAATGGCTAGATGTAACTGTAAGTTCTATGATAACAGTTTCTTCTATTGCACTTCTTGCTTGTGGAACTCTTTTCTGGCTTCTTGCTTCTCAGTCAACTTTGATCTTCAAAAAGTTAAATTCAATGTCAACTGTTATCTACTGTCATCTTGATTACTCTTCCTTTAATTGTTCTCGCTCAATAATAATGCTTCTCATTTTTCTTATTCTTTTCACACTCAGTAATCCTTTGTGTCTTAGTGGCTTCACTGACTTGCTTAGAGTAGAAGGATTTTAAAAAAGTTAGATTGTTTATACAAAATAAAATTCTTATATAGTCATCATGAGTTCATGTAAAAAGTTTTTTGTTAAACAAACACTATAAAGATGATCTTTCAATAAAAAATACAAGTGAACACAAAGAATTTGAAATGACTCATCTTCCTTGGAGATCTATGAGCAAAGTCTTTTGGCAGAGACACCGATATTTTACTTATTACACATCAGAGATTAAGTAAGAGAAATCTGGTATGCTTTGACTTCAGTACTGGTTAGCAGTGATATTGTAGATTCCAAATATTAAGATTATTAATATTAAGACCAGATGTAAAAACAAGGTCACCAATTTATAAATTATTTCTGAAATTGGATTGGTTGTCTGGTTGAATAAATCACAAAAGCTTCATTGGAATTGAGTAAATGCTAGTAAAAAATTAATAATAATGGTTGAAAATGCTTCATTTAATAAAAATGAAGATAAAAGTAAATACTAGTTAAAATTAGTATTATATTCCGTGCTAATAGGAATATATACTTGACAAACACGGTGGATAAAATAAGTAAAAGGTCATCGCAAGTCCATCCAGTAGTGAGTGCTACTATTGGAAGTTTGGTAGTTCTCGCATAAGTCTGAGTCGTACTCAACAGATCCTAGTTAGACTCTGTAGTCCATTGACTTACAGATACTTATAGGTAGTTACTACTTATAGTGTAGTCACTCCTGGGGGTGACAGCTTATTCCATTACATCAATTAGTGATAATACTAGACAATGCACCATCTAATAAAAATGAATATAAAAGTAAATAATAGTAAGAAATTAAAAATTATTGTTAACAAGGATTTATTTAATAAAGAATAAAAATGAAAGTAAATACCAGAGAAAATTAATATTTGTTGTCAATCCATCATGATGAAATAAAAGTCAAAAATTAATAATAATGGCTGACAATGATTCATCAAAAAAAAAAAAATGAATGTAAATACTATTCATGAGAAATACAGGAATTACTAAATGCTAAACATGCAAGATACTTCGGTATATGGATCAGTTATAATAAAATTATAAAAAAAAAATATGAAAATTATAAATTAAGTATAGGAGAAAAAGAAATTGAACATAGAAGAGGCTGTGTCAGAGGTAGTTGTGCCCAACACCACAAATTGCTATGAAGACAAAACATCAACCTGAAAACTCTTAAATTGGCTTGACAAATTAAGACTTTCATATAGATTCCCATGCATGGCACTAGAATTATTTAGAAATATCTAAACTGTTCAGCTGTAAACAAGCATATATTAAGATCGATAGTGAATGAATGGTCTTGGCAAAGATCATCCTTCTTTGAACATTGTGGACTGATGCTTACAGAATCACAAAGAACTTTACCAAAAAACAGAAACCACATCACTTGGGGACTACCAACAGCGGCAACAACTAAAATGGATACCACATGTTATTCAAAGAGAAAATAATGACATAATCAAGTTGTTGGCATTCTACATTACTTCAAATAAAAGGTTAGGAAGGAAATCCTCATCAATACTGGAAAAAGTGATAAAAGCTGCTGGTCTTGAGAAATCTGTTTTCCTAAAAAAAATGTTTTTCAGAGAAAGATTTTATAAATTTAAACCAACTGTAACACTGGCTGCTTGGTGTTTCCTTGTAGGGAAACGGATAATATTACCATTCAAAAATTAATAATAATGGCTGACATGGTTTCATTTAATAAAAAATAAAATAATACAGTTTATATTATGAGTTTTGAAATATAAAGCCCCAGCATAAAAATAATTATACGTGAACATGCAAATTAATCCAGCAAAGATATTTCTACTTTCGTCACAAAAATTTTAAACGTATTTTTGTCAATGGATGCCCTTGACAGATCTTCATTTCAGAGCAAAAATCATTTTTTCCTTATTCATGAGATCTCTTTTACCATTTATTTTAGTCATTTTAAAGAATACAAATTACAGATGTTGACTTTTTTGTTCATTTGATGAACAATATATTTTTCTTTAGTTTTCATTCCTGAACTGGCTTATGTAAAGATTTTCAAAGAGATCTATCTTTCTTTTTCTTTTCTCAAATTTTTTTTTTTTAAATCTAGTTTTTATGAGAGGATTGTTTTATAAAGAAAAGATATCAGAGTTCCCCATAATCAGAATTTAAATCTCAAGAACTCTCACAATGCTAGATTGACCCTTTACTGAGCAATTTATTTCAAAAGCTGAAATCTGAAATTAGTATGAGACACTGTCAAAGAACTATTGTTCCCAAGCCTCATATCTAAGGACTTTTCAGAAGGTTAGCTTATGCCATAATTTGATCAAAATATTATGTTGAAATATTCTGTTCAGAATCAAAATCTTGTTTGTCTCAAAATATTTCAAGCAGTAGAAGTGACAAGATACTCAATTACTTTTTATGGCAGCCTTTACATGGCTTGTGGTATATATTATGCAACAAATGGGGTGAGCAGAGATGGTCTGGAAAGGAATCACTACCAATTTGGGTGAGACATACTATATAAGGTAAATTGTCTCTCTTTGTTTATATATATATATATATATATATATATATATATATATATATATACACACACACACATGTGTGTGTGTGTGTGTGTATTAAAGAAAAGCAAAAACACTGTTGATAGAACCAATGGACAACTTGCCAAGACCTAAAACTCTTATCCAGATAAAGTCTTGAACACAAACAACAATACTGAAAAAAGAAAAAGGATAAGGCCTAAAGGCAAACCTACCTACTCAGTAAAGTGCTCGAAGTCTAGATTGCCTATACAGAGCAAAAAATGCTTAACAATGTTAAATTCTTTGAAAAGATGGCTCTAGTCATAACCTGAGTTTCATGCAATCTTCAGATGACTTAAAATGGAAAAAGTTTTTGTGTAATGTGTTTTGTCCTTTATGAATCTTAGATTTAAAAAACAATATTTAATATGTGTTTTGGGCATATAATCTCATCAATTTCATTTCGATTCTTTTTCTTTTTGTTTCCATCACTTCTGTTATTAAATAACACACATTGTGATAATAGAAAATCTTCCAAGAATGGTGAAACTGGACACAAATTTACTATGGATGATCTTGTGATTAAAACACTTTCTAATCATTTTTGTCTTAGTAAATTTTTTTCAGTTTTAATTAGATTAGAATTTTTAAAAATCAAAATTGTGTTCAGTCTCATTATAGTCATGTTTCATTGAATAATAGTGACATAATTGTACTTATTTATATACTGATCCTTTTCCAGTTGTCTACTTTGCTTAGATTTTGAAAGGCATCTTTCACTATCCCAATGCACCTTCTGGTTTCATTGTCACACATTGCTTCCGACTGAAAGTAAATAGTATTAAAATTGATACTGGTTAAACATCTTCATAATTTTTTTTAATAAACGGAATAAATAAATTAATTAAATTAATAAACTGTAGTGAATGATACACCCGAAACTGAACTTGTAACATTTCATCACCCCTAAACCTACACCAATTCTGTTGAGTAGCCATCGCCTCAAAGAGGCTCCTTGCCTCAAACACCTGCATATATTCCTGCTATCACAAAAGATGCTCCAAAAATGATAAGTTCATTGTATTACTCCAGAAAATACCTAACCCCTTCTGCCATTCTTTGTCAGAGTCAGATCAGATTAAAAATGGAGTATTGCTGTCATATCTGAGCTGGCGCTGCCCAAAACTCACTGACCAAAAGCACTTATGCTGCCATGTGGCTGATGACTTATTTTCCAACCAGCAACTCTTATCCCACAGACGAAACATTGCCAGCCTCTCACTACCCTATCACAATTACTATAGCAGATGTTCAAACAAGTTACATTCCTTATTTCTACCAGGTCAGTCCTTCACAGCTCAGATGTCATGGCCACCAGGCTGTATACACATTGGCAAACCATCCCTATTCCCTTTGTATCTGTTTGATAAAAATCAAATTCCATTCAGACAGCCTATTCCCCAGAACTGTTATTTTGTGGAAGAAACTCCCAAGTGAATGCTTCCCTAACAACAATATTGGTCTCTGTTGTAGTAACCCACCTACAGTAGAATGAACTCTTCCTCCTTTCATAAATAATAACTTGTGTGTGAGTAGTCAATGCAGTGTAATCTGGTTGTATGGACGGACACTTCTAACAGCTTATTACTAACACTTTTGCTTCATATATATCTGTTATTTCAATACACTTGTTCAACCTACCTTCGTCCCCCATGTCTTTCTTTCTGACCCCTAAACAGATCACAACAGTCTCTTTAAGTTCAGGATCAACTGATATCTATTCTACTCATCCTCATAATACTTTCATATTTCCTCCTCCTCCATTTCTTACAACCTCACTCTACCTTGAGTGGCAATTAGGCCTTGTATTTAAATATCATTAAAAAACATATCTTGAGATTTGAACATAGATATTTATTTTATTCACAGATATTCTTTTTAACTTTATTAAATGTTAAATTTTCAAATTAGTCCCAGCATTTCTAAGTGGCATGGTTACCATGGTAACAGGTTTTTTCCTTAGTATTTTTTTTTAATTGGCCTGAGGATGTTTCTTACTGGATGAAATGTTGACAACAGAATAAAAAACCTTAAATATCCAACTGGTTTTTACGTATTCCATCATATCAACTTTGCTTGGATATTTCATATCAGACATTTTATCACATATATACATGCAAACATTTGCATACATATGTGTGTTTATATCAATATATGCTAGCCACAAACACAAAGTAATATGCATATAATTTCTAACACAGAGAAAAAAATTTGCATGCAGTTTTATTCAAATTTACAATCTTGCTTGGAAAAGGATATGCTGGAATAACTCTACATGGATAAGAAACAGTAAAATATCTGTAAGTAATCAGTATTTGACAAGCAAACTAGAATTTTTTTTAAATCAATTTTACACCAAGCAAGGCAGTAAAGCCACTAAGACACAAGGGGTTACTGGGTCGGGAAGAATTAGTAAGCAGAAACACTACTGGGACTATTGTCCTCATCTTTGTTGTCATATTTATTGCAATGTTTCAGCCATTGTACACTCTGGCCTTCTTCAGGTGGTTGGAATGTCGAACTGAACCCTTTATTTTGCTCACTGGGGTAGACTGTTCTAGTTCCACATACCATGTTTTTAGTGAATGTCAGTTATCTCCTGTTAATTTCCCTCTGAAAGTTCTCCACTGCCTTAACCGGGTATTGAACTCAAGGACACATGGCACAGTGGATAAAGGCATTAGTTACATCCAGTGACACAACCCAAAAGAGTGTGAGACTTAGCCATTCAGAAAATGTGAGATGAAGAAGTTTCAGTGAGTTTCTCTCCTTGAGGTAAGCATCAGCCATGCTGATGGAAGGCAAAAACAGTTCTTTAAGATGATTAAAGAGAGCAGTTTTTGTTTTGGGCCTTTAAAATAAAGAAACCACTTCTTCACAATCAGCAGAGACATTGAGTTGGGAAATGATGACATCAGAAAGGTTGTTGATGAAAATAAAGAATATATTAGGTTTAAGAATAGAGCCCTGGGGCACCTGCATTCTGGAGTTGTTTGTTTACCTGTGTAAGTGATAACTGACATTGATTAGACATGGCACGTAAAACTAGAACAGTTTACCCCAGTGAGCAAAATAAAGAGTTCAGTTCGACATTCCAACCACCTGAAGAAGGCCAGTGTGTACAATGGATGAAACATTGTAATAAATATGGCAACAAAGATGAGGACAATAGTCTGAATAATGTAAATAGTGTACATAATACCTCATCTCAGAAATATAGACAGATCATTATACTCCTTGAAATGTACATATGTAAATAAAAGCTTGTTACACAGACATCCACCTATATATATATCTTGCAATATTTTTACCGAGTGTGAATGATTTATTGATAAGATTAACTTTAGTCTATATTTATGATAATATCATAAATTTTGTATAGTAGGTCAGGTTGATTTTTTCACTTTTTTTAGAAAAATCATCATTGCACTCATTGTGAAACTTGGGGTTTGATATGATAAGTACTGATTTTAAAAATTCAATTTACAGCTTTTATCAATGTTTAAGCATTTAGTTTCAAAGATCATCTCAAGAAATGTAATGAAATACCAAATTTCTGCATTTTACTCTTCCATGAATAAATCCAAATAAAGTTGATATCTTTTGTATTAGATAGAGTGAATGGAAAAATATATTCAAGCCAGAATTTTAATTATGAATCCCCACAAGCAAACTATACAATTTTTTTTGCTGTATTTGATAAGTAAAAGTGTGTAAAAAAATTGTAAAATATTAGAAAAAAGGCTAATCAATGAATAGTGATTTTCCAAGTGTAGCTTAGATGTGGCAAAAGTCTGAAAGTAGGGGGAACCTAGTGAGGATCAAACTTACTACTCAGTTGTAATTATTCTAGTTAGACAAGCTTGCTAACCATTACACCACCCCGAGGTGCCCAAGGCTAATCAATGAATAAGATTTATTAGATCATTTGTGAAATCATAATTGATCAAAGCAAAAAAATAGATAAAAGTGTATTATGAAATGGACAAAGTCCGACAATTATTTTAAGACATTTTTATGTTTATATGTTCTTTTTATAGATACAAATACTTAAAATTAAAAGTAAATGCTCTGTTTATAATAAACAGTATTAATGACATTTACCTGCCTGAATGTCTGAGAAATTTTCATAGAAAATATGTGTCCTCTGACAGGAATCGAACCTGTATCCTACACAGTACCATCATATAGCCTGATGTGCTTTACTAATTTAGCCACAGAGGAGTGTTTTTGGTTATTATAAACAGCATTTACTTAAATATTTGTATCTATAAAAAGAACATATAAACAAAAATGTCTTAATAGATAATTGTTGAACTTTGTCCATTTCATAATGTGTGACGTCATTTGTTTACATTTGGATACGCATCAAGCAGATATGAATGTATGAGAGAAAATCATGGAGAAATGTAGTTTAAAAACAGTAAAATTGACCTTGCTAACCGAAACGCTCCTCTGTAGCTAAATCAGTAAAGCACATCAGGCTATATGACGGTTCTGTGTAGGATACAGGTTCGATTCCTATCAGAGGATGCATATTTTCTATAAAAATTTCTTGGACATTCAGGCTAGTAAATGTTGTTTAATACTGTTTATTATAAACAGAGCATTTACTTAAATATTTGTATCTATAAAAAGAATGTATAAACATAAAAATGTCTTATAACACCATAGTAATGATGGGCACAAATTATAAGACAAAATTTTTTAAATTTGCACAGATTATTGAAAATCACACTAAAATTACTACACTATATAATATATTACATCATAATATAGCTAAATTGTTTGATAATAGTATAATTTCCCTTTGAAGTAAATGAAGGTCTTATTTGATGGCACAATGATTTAGCAATAATATGCATGTGCCATGCATCTTGTCCATATACAGTTGGAAATGCTTCAGTAAATTATAAATTTTATAAGGCTTTCACTAATCACTGAAATGAAATTCCACCACAACGATTTTGAACCTAAACTGAAACTTTTAAACTTGTTTCTTTAAAAAAAAGGTACTGATTTAGAAAAAACTATTTTGTGTCATGATTTATCATTTTAAACCCTGACTTTTAAATTGGGTGCCTTAACACAGTTGCAAAACTGACACACCCTATGAAGAAACTATTACAAGGTATTTTATAAATCATGCTGATGCATTTCTTTTAGTTATAAAATTACTACTTCCAAAAATGTACATAGGCTTTTAGCATTCTGCTACAATTTGATTGTATTATATTATAATATTATAATATTATATTATTGTATTATATTACTACTATTTTCAATTCAGCAAATAATATTGGTTGAAAAAGATTTCAATGCATTTTCTATGTAATAGTTTCTTTCGATGGCAAATTTTGTACAAACTAAACACCAAAGTGGATCACAGAAGTCTTGAATAATTGTCTGACTTCTGATTGGCTGATATTTGTGACAGACATTACAACGTCTACACAGTTGTGTTCAAAGTCAATTTACCGCCAAAATTTGGTAATGTGTTCTCAAGCCTATCATGTGGTTCATATTAAATATAAATACTTTGACACATATTCATTCTTCCTCTTTTTCTCCTTCTCAGACCCACAGCAATGTAGTTCAATAGAGAGGTTGCGTTTTCTCCCTTTGGGAAAAATGCTATGAAACACACACACATATGTACGAACATCAAACATCTACGGATATCTATGAACATTCAGTCCTTCAACCAAAGGACAGAAACACTTAACATTGTGAGTAACAAACTGTTTAATTCTCTTACAAGTAACAATACATCTTACTAAAGTTCTCCAAACTCACACACTTTTTAATACACATCATAGTTTATCAACAAGAACATTTTCCTCACTCAAAATTTCAAGGACAAGTAGATTTCAGCATTTCAAACACAACTGAATTACTATCTGTACAATTGTTGTTATGCATATATAAATACCATTTACTTATGCAACTTTTCTTCTTATCTGCTTATTCCTTGTTAGTACATTTGTAGAGTAAAAATAGTACAGCTTGAATCGAGGCCATTGAACTTACTACAGGCTTATACCACAGATATCTATCTATATGTCTTTCTCTTCAACTAACATGGTAATGTTGTAGAATAATAGAATTATAACAATAGTACCACCAATGTTTAGGAAATCTTAGAAGTGTCTTTGAAGTTTACTCAGTTTTTATTGCCCTTATGCAATCAATAAAGTACATTATTTGCAAGCATTGAATTTCATATGAACTTATGAAGACATTGGTTAATATATAAGCCTTGTCATTCTCAATATACAAAGAAGACGTTTTTCGACAATGGTGTTGAAAAAGGATTTATTACACCATATAAAACAAGTTTAATGAATATCAAAACCTGTCAGAGATTTTATAGAGATTTATTGAAGACTTGTCAAATCGATTCCCAATGCAAAGAGAAACAGAAGAATTATAAAATCACTCTTTTGGGATGATGTTTCAACATGCAGATATTTGAAGTTTTATTGAATCAAGTCAATAAACTTATCAATAAAATCTATTATACATTATGGGTGTTGCTATTTTCCTTTCATCATTTAATAACACACAAACACAAACACACACATAATGATGATGATAATGATGACTCCTGGAAATAACATAACCTCATGAATCCTAGAGTTGCCAATTAGTCATTTCGATTCAAATCATCAATGAATGATACTAATATTGTAGGAAAAAGTCTAAGTAATCAGTTGATGATATCCGATGACCAACAATGAAACATCAGTTGGTGAAACTTGCCATCTAAGACTTAAATATACATTTCTAATTGTTTTATAGGTTGACAATCATTTATCCAAAATTCTTGCAACCAGAAGTACTTTGGTTTTCAAATTTTGTTCAGATTTTTAAATACAGGTTATTTAATTTGTATACAACATCTATAAAATGGTGTAGCTTGGAAATGTAACCCAAGCATAAACATGATATTCCTTTACATTCTATAACACAGCTTATACATATACCCTGAAGGTAGTTTTATATTAGTGGCATATGTTCACTCCAACACTGATGAATCCACTCCATCAATACACGGTCGAGATCATCATTTTTGCTCTGTTCATCACTTTCTGCAGAAAACTTTAACAATTTCTCCTTCTGTTTCCTTGGGTTGTATATGGTGGTTGTTCCAATGCCAAACTCTTCAGTCAGATTGCTTCACACTTACATCCTTGTATACTTTTTCCAAGAGCTTGACTTTCTGTGATATTGATAAATGTTTTCTTTTCACTGCCCATATGAGTATCTGCAGGACTTTTTCACATTTTGAATAATATCTTTACTGAGCACAAAACACCTGGTAAGTAATCCATGAATGAAAGTTTTGCTGTGATGATCACTAACAAAAAATTGGTGCTAACATAGGCTATGTAGCTGGGCTGGGGAACCCCCACCGAGGGCAGATGAAGTCAGTCAAATTAACTGCATATCATCTAGAAATCTTTCTAGTGCTTTTTGGAATTTTCTATTTGTAGCAAGTTATGTCAGCTCCTAAAAAACTTTCAGATTTTGAAATTTTGGATAAAGGACATGTGTGTACGTCTGTAGGATGTATAATAGGATAGAAAATAAAAGTGAAGATGATGAGACAAAGTGAAAAATCTATTAACGACACATTTCACTGGAGAGTGTATGCTCTCTTTGGCTTCCTTAGCCATGTGTGTGCATATATATATATATATATATATATATATATATATATATATATATTATTATTATTATTATTAAAGAGATTATAATAAAAACATGTTAGAAATCATACACAAAAGCTTTCATGTTCCAATACTTTGATTGTACTTCTTCAGGTGATTTAATCACCAGTTACTTACCATCGCCTGAAGATGTATCATCAAAGTATTGAATCATGAAAGCTTTTGTGTAGCAATTTCAACATGTTTTTATTATAATCTCTTATAATAAAAATAATTATAATATATTGCTCTACTTTGTATTGAGCACTTTTTTTAAAAAGTAAATACTATGAACAGTGGAATTTTACTCCACCTGTTCTTTCTCTCATTTGGATATATATCCACAAACAAAAAAAAATTCCCTAGTTTGAAATCCAACAATACCAAATGGCTCTAATATAAATATAGACAAAACAAATAAACAAACTGGCAAACAGACACTCTCTCAAGTTTGCACATTAGGAGGTGATAAGCTGAGGTAATTTAATTTGATTTATGATTCCCACTTATCCTCAGAGTTCCCAAGACATTTTTTCTCACATAAAATTTTGTCTTTCTTTCATTCTAACCTGAGGAAGCCAAAGACACACACACACATATATATATATACAGGGTTGGCTCAAGGTACTGGCATCTTGAGTAGTTGTTTAGGATCTTCCAAACAAAAAGGAAAAAAGTGAAAATAATAAATAAAATGAATTAAAAAAAACAACAAAATATTAAAGTTTTTGAGCAGAGTAAAAGTTTTGAAAATATCATTATTAATTCTTTCTGTCATGGTTTTGTGTTCAAACATCATAAAAGAAAAATGAATGAGTGGGTGAGACAGGCATAAGGATTATTTGTAGCCACGAGAGAGAGACGTTTTAGTAAACTAAAGCTTATAAAAACATACTTGCAGTCGTTCATAACTCAAGACACATTAAATTCTTTGGCTATTTTGTTGATAGAACATGATCTTGTAAAGAAGATAGGCATAAAATGTCCCAAGAAAAGATTTGCAGAAGACTAGAAAAATGTTTTAGGTAGGATAATGAATATTTTATTTAGCTTGTATTAAGGTGCATATTGTAATAAACTCATTATTCTACTTTTTCATTTTTTCTCCTGGTGAAAATCTTTTAAAAATTATACTTGGAAGGATGCAGATATTCATCTTGAGCATGGTTGGTGGCACCCCCCCCATCTCTCTCTACAAATATATATATATATATATATATATATATATATATATATATGATCAAATAAAGTATAAAATTTAAATTATAAAATTTAAACAATATTACAAGACATATTAAACAAAATTAAATAATAAAAAAAAACAGGTTAAAATCACAACCTGAAGAGGGGGAGCGAAACCGGTTTCGCTCCTTGCACTTCAGTTTTGTTTTTTTTTATTATTTAATATTGTTTAATATGTCTTGTAATATTAAATTTTATACTTTTTATTTCGATCATTAAATTTTTGTACCTACAAAAAATATCTATATATATATATATATATATATATATATATATATAAATAAAAAAAGAACAGCAAGATATATAATCCGGTGTTCTTATAGATATTTTTATTTTTACAAAATAGTGCTCAATGTAAATTTACAGAGCATTAATAAAAAATTTTTACTTAAAAAATATTTAAATATAAAAAAATTTTAAAAATCGTAATATAAATATACTTGATATAGAAAAATAATTTTACTGATGGTAAGTAACATTTTACTTCTATTAATTGAAATAAGCTATAAAAACTAATAATGAAAATATTTTAAAGTTGTAATTAAAACTGTAGTTAATTAAAATGAATTCTAACCTAAACTTCTTTTAATTTGTAATTAAATAAATAAATAAAGTTTACTAAATCGGAGTAATGAAAAATTTTACTTTAGAAATATTTAAATATAAAATTTTAAAAAATCATAATATACTTTAAATAAGGGGAAAAAAAAAGAAAAAAAAAGGCCGTAAGAATTTTAGCCATTAACAATATAATTTTAAAAAATAAAAAAAATCTAGACGACAGGCTTTTTAACGGAAGTTAGATTTCATTGAAAAATACATCCCTTCCCACGACCCAAACGTAGCAATGACTGATACATTAAATTATAGACATATTGAAAACCCAGCCACCCCTGTCTAGAAAAATAGATTTATCTGTAACCTTGGAAACATGAATTTTGTTTTAGCTGTGTATTTAAAACCCAGTAATTTTAAAAAGTTACTCCAAAATTTGCTTGAGGATGAAATGGAACTAATGTCTTTAATTTAATCACAAAAATTAAATTCGTGGCTTTTAGCTTCCATTATTGAAACATGGTTAGAACTGTGTAGCAAAAAAAAACATATTTTAAATCAATTAATTTATAATATATATATATATATATATATATGAAGAAATATAGTTTTAAGGTGTGCTATATTTATGAAATAATTTGCTCAATATCAGAGATAGAGTGTGTATAAATATAAAAGTGAACATTGAAGTCAGCACTCAGAGGCAACAGATTGTTTCATGCTAGACACAATTGTCAGGCATGTCTGATGATTGCAAAAGTATGAAACCCAGAGTCACAAACTCATATCCATACAACGGATACAATATATATATATATATATATATATATATATAAGGCATATTTAGGCAGTCAGTATTCATTCAAACAAGTTTGATTAAAAAGAACCAACAAGGTCTGCCCATTTAATTTTTTACTGTATTTTCCAATTTTCATATAAGGTGTTGAATATTGTGCTGGAAGTTGTGGATAAATTGTCCGAAGTTCATATTTTGTTATTTTTGTTCACGTACTTTAGACTTTTGCAGTTATTATCTGGACCTGATGTGGAGTCTGTGACAGAATTCCTTTGTCTGCAGCCTGGTATCCTTTGGGAAGCTGAACATTTGAAATGGTCTAGTATAGCATCATGTGTAACTATATATATACTATTAATGATAAATATATATTTTCCCACTATTTAGTACAACTCTGAGTTTCATGTATACAGCAATGTTCAGGTACTGATTGAAAATTGACCGTAGTGAAATTTTACAGTGGTCAGTTTTCAATCAGTACATGAAGATGGCTACTTGCATAAAACTAAGAGTTGTAATGTTGAAAAAAATGTATATTTATTATTAATAGTATTGTAAGGTAGCAGCGAGACGACGTGTATCTGCCTAGATACTCGTTGCCGTAAATGTCTTGTTTAAGTAGCCCACTCTCGCCTCTCGTGTAAGCGGGCGAGTCTACTTCTATGGGGGTGTGACGCCAAGACCATTCCGGTCTTGTAACTGGGCGTCTTAGGTTCGATTCCACCTCTACACGCCCCCTCCCTTCCGGGGCCACAAGATACTCGCGTTGTGGTCCAATGTTTTGAAGCTCTGGAGTAGTCGTGCGACGTGCCCCACGTCTGTGGGGATAGGTTCCTGGGTGGTCGCGTCACCCTTCTGCTACGACGCACCGGTTGGTCTTCCTCAACCTCCATCATTCCAGGGGATGCTGTGTCATCTACCTCCATCGGTTCTGGTAGAGTGTCGGATGTTTCGGGCTGGTTTTGATCCATATCAGTGGTGGACCATTCTCCCGGTATTTCGGGCCCTGTTGGGTTGTCTATGGTATCCAACATTCCCTGGGGTACCTCAGGTATCGAGTGGCAAGGAGTATCTACTACTGGGTTTATTTTCGGAGGAATCTGCGATTGCGACGGGTTACCCGGTTACTCCCATCCATGCGTACATTATACTGCCGGTTACCCAGTGTTTCCACCACCCTTCCTGTCTTTGCCCATCGGCGCGGGTATGGACCAACTTGGTTCTGTATCTGCACCGTTTCCCCGATTTTCAGTTCCTGAAGTGGGTGACTTTTTTAGATTGTATCCTCTTTCATTCCTTAAGTGTCTTTTGCCATCGCTGTTTCCCTATAATGACTGATTTCTCTCCAGCGTTTGTGGATTCGATATCGGTCCTGGAGCGCTGGGAGATGGTCCTTTATCACACGACCGTAGAGCATCATCGCTGGAGACATATGTAGGTCTCGTACCGGGGTGTTGCGATGAGTCAGTAGGGACCTAGCTGCCTGGTCATGGCATAGGCGACCGCAACTGTCCGTGCTATCAACAAGTATCCTTTTTAGCCGTTTTAACTGCCAGTTCTGCTCTCCCGTTGCTTTGAGGGTAATATGCCGATGATGTTCGTTTCCTTATGCCCCAATTATCTAGGAACCGGTTAAATTCACTGGAGTCAAACGGTGGTCCGCCATCGGTTGAAAGTTCCTCCGGTACGCCATACGTGCAGAACCAGTTTCGTAGGGCGTCACATGTGGCCTTGGCATTCCCGGACGACATCAGAGTGACTTCTACCCATCCGGTGTATCTATCTGCATATACTAGATAGTTCTTCCCTCGTAAATCGAAGAAGTCCGTCACAGTCTTCTGAAATGGGAACTCGGGGTTCGAGGGCGGCATTAGGGGTTCCTTGGGTTGTGATGGAGCTATTACGTTGCATACTTTGCACTGGGCCAGGTTTGACGAATGCTCGCGTCCAGTCCTGGCCAAAACAGCCGCTGTCTAGCGTTTGCCAACATTCCATTGACGCCTTGATGCGCTGAATGGAGCGATTCCAGTACCTCCGCACGTAGCTTTCTGGGTATGAGGATTTTATTTTCCATTATCGTCACCCCTTCCAAGCAATGTAACTCCTCTTTCATATGCCAAAACCGGCGAATTGTCTCCGGCAGTTCGTGCCGAGATCTAGGGAAGCCATTTTGTATGAATTCGGCGAGGGAACGGCATTCCTCGTCAGTAGCAGCTGCAGCCACAATCCTGTCCCATGTTATTGCTCTTAATTTAGGGTCCTGCTCACAGGTGGAGTTAAATGACGCTCTTATGGCGCTATCCATAGTTTGTGCGATGTCCTTTTCGTTTGCTTCCTCCTGGCTTAACGCCACTGGGCATCTCGATGTACAGTCTGGTGCCGCATTGAGTTTGCCAGGGAGATGCTTTATTCGAAATTTGTACATCAAGGACCGTTCTTTGAAGTTAAACAGTCTTGGGTTCTTTATGTCCTCCAGAGCTTTGTCCGAGAAGATCTTCACCAGGGGCTTATGGTCCACGGTGACTAACAGCTCTGGGCACCCCAAAACGAACATCCGGCATGCTTCCAGTCCGTAGACTAATGCCAATGCTTCTCCTTCCACTGGTGCATATCGGGACTCTGCGTCATTAGTGAATCGGGAGCCGGCCAGGATTAACTTCCAGTGGTCCTCACCACACTTCGGTCCAGCTTCGGTGGCACAGTTGCAGTGCTTCTGGAAAAGAAAATATCCTAAGCCTGTTTTGCTGAAGTCCGTCGACAAACAAGTTGGCCTATTCACTTCGAAGGTTCTTACACCGTTCTCGATTTCTTCTGTGATCCTTCTTTTCGACTCTTCGAAGATTCGATCGAGTGTGCTGTCCCAGTAGAACTTCCGATTTTTTGTCTTTAGCAGCTCCCGGAACGGGGCCATTACCTCGGCCTGAGAAAAAAGCGTAGGCTACCTGGTTTACCATTCCAAACCAGGATCTTATGTCAGTTATATTTTTTGGTGTCGGGAAATTCCGTATTGTTTCAGTCATTTTTCTGGTGGGTTTTATCCCGTCTTCTGTTATCAAGAACCCGGCAAATTCCACCTCTTTTTTCCGCGAAGTGAAATTTCTGGGGGTTGAATACGATACCATTTTTTTGCTGCAGTTATTTATGTACTCTATAGTATGCCAAAATGATGATTCAATAGAGTTGTCCCATAGTATCGTATCGTCAATACATCTTGTTTTCCTGGTCATATCTACAGTAATATTGTCGAACCTGCGTGTATATGCGTCTCCTGACGCTTGGAATCCTTTGTGGTGCCCGAAGATAACGGTATCTACCCCATTCCGTGATGAAGGTAGTTGCATCTCTTTGCCGATGGAGAGAGGGTTAGGCTATGATAGCCATTCCATGCATCCAAAACGGTTTTTCTAGTTTTCGCAGGCACCAGCGATGCCTGATTGAAAGGAGACGGTGTATGATGGGTTTCTCGTAGGGTAGCGGTGTTGAGCTTCTGTAGGTCCACCGTACGCCTCGGTGACCCGTCCTTTTTCGGTGCAACCACCATTCTAGAGCACCATGTTGTAGGTGTACCCACTGGTACAGGTTCTATGATGCCCAATGCCACGTCTCGGTCGAGATCCTCCTTGACTCTTTTCTTCCAATGGTGTGGGACCGGGATTGGGGTGTGGACAGCTGAGGGTTTGGCCCCCGGGATGAACGTGATGTCCATGGGTTTTCCTTCCATCGCCTGCAGCCGTTGATGTGGGCATACATTGAATGCACTGGACTCAAAATGCTCCTTCATCCATCGTTCCAATCGGGGTCTGTTTTCTTCCATAGGAGCGAAAGGGATACTGTCCGGCTTAGGTGGGACATTAGTTCTTTGTGGGCACCCACATGGTGCCTTTCCGCCGTCGCTAGTTGCCACGTTCTGCTGGGAAGTTGGGTCTGGAAAGTTATCTGGCACCAGACCAAGGTCCTTTAGGGCCGACTCGGACAGGCAGAAATCTGATGTATTTTTTGATACATATATAATCTGACGTGTTTCCCGCGATCCTACTCTGACTTTAGCGAATATCACGCCTTTTATGTTTAGTAGGTTATCCGTGATTTTCCCGAATTCGGTGACTAGTCGGTACTAGACATTTGTCTGGACACTTCAGAATTTTTTGGATTTCTGGTCCGCTAGAGCATGTCTGTGCCCCAGTGTCTGCGATCGCCTCGATCCGGTGAGTATGGAGGCCAGCTTGTCCTATGGATATGTGCCTGAATTCCGCATGGGCCTCTGGAATCAGAGTTATCTCCACCATCAGGGTTGGTGCTGGATCAGGAGTACCTCTTCGGAACTTACTTTTGTTCCAAATCAGGTGCGGCACGGCCTTTGGTTTTGTCCGGTTGATTTCACCTCTCCTTTTCACTTGTCCATCTTGGACGATCATCCGGTTACGACCCTTCTTGTGTCTTTGGGTGGTGAGAGTTCTGGATTCTGCTCCGACCACACCCGCTGTAGATTTGTTGCTGGACCCCTGCTTCGGTTTCCTGCAAACCCCTTTTAAATGTCCGGTTAAGCCGCAATTGTGACAAGTCATCTTTGCTGCTGGGCAACCCCTTCGTTCATTCGAGCCGTCAGGGTGTGAGCTCTTCCCACCATTTACAGGGTTCAGTGTCTCTCGGGGTTGATACGGTTTGGTTCTCCGAGGCCGCTGCCTGCGGCCCGATCTCTAATGTGCTCGTTGTAGTAGGGTATACATTACTATGGAGATGGGGTGTAGACTTGTCCGTGGTCTCTAGGCTGACAAGCCTGTTGAATTTTTTCTTCCAGTGTCGTAAGTGTCGCAGCCTCAGACAACACCTTGCTTTGATGCTCCAGGTTTGCCAGCCCAGCCACCATTTGTCCTGCTACCATATCGTTGGGTAGCTGACTTTCCGACCACATCCTATCCCGTTCGGACAAGTCACTGAAAAGTCGCAGAATTTTGCGACTGATCGAAGTCGTGCCACGAAGTCCGTAATCGATTCCCCCTCTTTCTGCCTTACGGGTGGAATTCTTGCCGGTACACTTCTTTGTGTAGGCTTCTGACGGCTTCTGAGCTTTATGTGTCGTAACAGCTCTTCCTCCGTGACGGAGTTTAGTACTTCTGCTCCTACCATATCGAACAACAGCCTGTTCACTTCTGGGGCACAGGCCGTTCTCAACTCGTTTCTTAACGCTGTTGGCTCCGTCAACCCACACATCTCCTTGTATCTATTCCAGGAGTCAATGAATATCGCCCAGTCACCATCACTTGAGTCCGGTTCTATATTAGGTCTGTCGGGTCTCCTTGTAAGTGACTTTCTCGGTTGTCCTCCGTCTCTTCGCAGGGCGATGATCTCTTGCTGTAGCTCGATGAGCTGTCGAAGTAATGTCTGCTGTGTTTGTTCGTCCATATTCCAACGTTGTTTGTAGCAGGTTTCCTATATCGGCGACGCCATGTAAGGTAGCAGAGAGACGACGTGTATCTGCCTAGATACTCGTTGCCGTAAATGTCTTGTTTAAGTAGCCCACTCTCGCCTCTCGTGTAAGCGGGCGAGTCTACTTCTATGGGGGTGTGACGCCAAGACCATTCCGGTCTTGTAACTGGGCGTCTTAGGTTCGATTCCACCTCTACAAGTATGAATTTTAGTTATTTTATATTGAGCACTTTTATTACCACCAGCACTTATTGCGCAATATTTTTATATATATATATATAGATAGATATATAGATAGATAGATAAATTGATAATATTAGTGGTCTATATATATATATATATATATATATATATATTTCCAAGAGGATGATAGAATCTAGGTAGAACTCAATGTCCAGGACAGAGTAAGAATATAATAAAAAAGGCTCAAACACTAATATTCCATGGTTATAATTTATTACATTGGAATTGTAATCACGATCCAATTCATCAGACCTTATTTAAAAGTTATTTAAAATATATATAAGTTATTTAACTCCTCTCTTTAAAACTTCTCTCTGTTAAATTTTAATCCCCACCTTCACCTTTAGGGCTTCCTGTTCTTCTTTCTTTTGTTACCCCTCTCTAGAGCTTTCCCACACTCTCACTTTTTGAATTTGGAGGTCTGATGAATTGGATTGTGATTACAATTCCAATGTAATAAATTAAAACTATAGAAAGTGTTTGAGCCTTTTTTATCATTATATATATATATATATCATACTTATTATAAAACCCAGGTTGTGTGTGTGTGTGTGTGTGTGTGTGTCTGTACGTTTATATATTGGATCAGATTTCGTTCATTTTTCAACCAATTTCAACAAAACTTCACTTTTTTTGGCAGGTAGTGTTTCTTATTGTCTTGCACACTTTTTTCTTTATTTTTACATTCAGAATGCTTTAAAAATTCCATTTACAAGACAATTGTTTATAATAAAATTCTATTCAATCAGTAGACTCATAACGATTGAAAACGATGCTTTTGTTTGAGTTTGACCAATTCGTAAAAAAAAAAAAAAAAAAAAAAAAAACTAATTAAGACATGCGTGTCCGCCAACCTTAAACAATAATCTTTGTCAATTTTATTTTTCACTCTTTATGATGGTCGATACTTGATCTATCTCTTACTGTTACATCCCTGGGCAACGCCGGGCTCTACTGCTAGTATATATATATATATATATATATATATATATATATATATATATATATATATAAGTAGGGTGGTTATCCAATCACAGGTGCAGATGCCCACTCATGCAGATTTCTGTCTGTTCAACACCTAGCTTCTGGGAGAGAGAGAGAGAGAGAGAGCACAAGATTTGCCAGGCTCAACAGTTTTACAAAACCTAAATCACAATCTGTCGCTTACAAAGAACTGTATTTCATAAATAAATATTTTGAGTCTTGAGTATGACCTAAAACTCCATCCAACAATGTAGATTTAAATGACTTCTTTCTTCTTTTATGTGCTGTTTTTCCCTTCAAGACATTAGGTAATCATGGCCCTCCATATCTTCCTGTCCCTTGTAGCTCTTAATAAATTTTGTCATAAAATATTTTACAATGTGAACATACAAGTACAATTATCTACGAATAACAAAATTGTGATCTGCTGATGTTCCTAGAATATTTCTTCCTAAAAATATTTCAACTCAACCAACACAATTTTTTTAAAAATAACCACAATGATGAGACACTTAGAAAATAGATATGAACATCACCCATCTATCGAAGCCGTAGTAACAGTAAACTTACCTATCTATAATCCAGCAACATGCAAATCTAGTTTTTGCACTTCAATGCAGTTTTTAGTGCAAGGCATGCACTATGTTTACATATTAGAAAAACACTCGGCAGATGTCACAATAGAAGTAGTTGATCTACTTGACTACATGCTAGAGGAAAAACCTTATGATATGCTGAAAAATGTGATAATTAGACAACCAACACTTAAGCAAATTCAGTTGGATCAGTTCTTTATCAGAAGTAAAATGGCTTAGAAAAAACAATTTCCTTTTTATCTAACTGAACAATGCACAGCTAAAATACAGTACCTTCTCCAGGGAGTTACTCGTAATTTATTTATCACTAAGACATTTCCGACATCTGCTTGAAGAGATGAGATTTTACTATTTTCACAGATCACAAACCTCTCACTTATGCCTTACACATGAATACAGACAAATATACACCCAAAGATACCCAACAACTGGATTATATATCCCAATTTACTTTGGATATCCATTACATTAAGAGTTCAGACAGACATCATGGCAGATACACTCTTGTGCTCCACAATATGATCTCTAGATTCTAAAACCATTATCTTCAATCTCACCACAGAGGAAAACAAAAAGATGCCACATTAAACAGACTAAAAGAGAACATTTCTTTACAATTCAACAAAAATCCTGTCCCATTTGGAACAAAAACACTACTCTGTTATGTGGGGACAGGTTATTTGAGACCATATATACTACCTTCATTGAGGAAAAAATTGTTTAAACACTTTCACAACCTCTCACATCTGGGAAACCAAGCTACCGTCAAGTTGATTAGTTATCATTTTGTCTGCATACTGATATAAAAAACTGGACTCAAACCTGTTTAAAGTGTCAAAAAAACTAAGTAACCAGACATAAAAACTTCTCCTGGGCAATTTATTAAATCAGACGATAGCTTCACAAACCTCCACATCAATACAGTGGGGCTATTACCAAAAGCAAATGGCCATCATTATCTACTCACTTTCACTGATTGATTTATAAGCTGGCCTGTTGCTGTTCCTCTGAAGGATATATCTGCAGAAATAATCTCTAAAAGCATCTCACATGAATGGATAATTGTTTTTGGTTGTCCCTCAATATTAACAACAGATTGAAGATCTCAATTTCAATCTATGCTTTTCAACGAATTCACAAAACTACTGAAAGTCAAGTATATAACAACTAGATCATATCATCCTTGTCCCATTGGCTTGGTCGAACATTTTCACAGGCAACCTAAGGCAACACTAACAGCAAATAACTATTACAGTTAGAAAATTAACCACTGGTTTTGTTATCCATCAGGAATGTAATCAAGAAAGATTTAGGATGCACAACATCCGAATTAGTCTTTGTGACATCATTAATACTACCAGGACAGTTTTGCAATAAAACGAATCACCTACAGGCAACCAAATTTTTTTGTACAAAACTTCAAACAAAGAATGAGTGGTCTAGTTTTCATGCACACTAGAATGCAAGTAAAAAATCTTTGCACACCAAAGGATTTTCTCAACTGTGAATATATTTTCTTACAAAAAGATGCAGTAAAAAGGCCTCTTTGCTCTTCTTATTTAGGACCTTTACAAGAAGTTGACAGAAAACCAAAATATTTTGTCATTATAAAAAAGAGTAAACAAGATACTGTCTCCATAGTCAGACTACAGACTAAAACCAGCATACTTGGATTTACATACAAAGAGTATGATGGAACACTCTATACCCCCACTGAATATAAAGGTATGTGAACCATTTTTCCACACAGTAGCAAACACCCACAAACATCACTGCAAAAAAATCACTTTAAAACATATATTAGATATTGAAAAATATTTTCAATATTTATCAACTTGCAGAGGGGTTTTATAGGATACAAACTCCTACATTTTATGACCAATAAGTGAAGCACAATCAATTAAGAGACACCTATAAATAAATCTTACTAAATTCAGTAGATATGAGAAACAAAATAGCCAAAGAATTTTTTACAATTCTTTACAAACAAGTCTCCAAATTAAATAAGTAGTTTCTGAAACCTGATTGGATATGACAAGTCACGTGATGAGCTCTCTACTACATCCATGTGATTGAACTCCAGATGACCTGGAAATAGGTCAGGGTTCAGGTTACTGATTACATTCCTGCACAAAACTAAGATAGGGATTCTGAGCCAATCCAAAGTGATAAAAATGGCTCATCAGCGGCGAGATCTGAAATGACAGTCAGTGAGGGACAGTCAACAAACCAGACCAGGCCTCAATCAACAACATCGATACATGAACCATCATGTGTATGTTAACAATTATTTTTTACATACAGCGTCTCAACAAAATTAAGTTTTGTCTCTCCTCTCTTTGTTCACTGTGTTTTAAAATTACTGCTATCACATGCAATTAGTCATTATGTTTCATTAGCATGTGCTTCACACACAGATGTGCATACCATACCACTTATTTTCCGCACTTGCAACCAAAACACTTCAAAATTTTGCAGAATCACTTGCAACGAATCATTTTGAACAATTGAACTATTGGTCTCTCCATGGCCGCAACAAAGGACACTGATTTTTAATATATAAATACATGTATCTGACTATGAATATGACTGTCATATTTAGTTTGGTCGTCTTCTTTTTCTGCGATGAGCATTTCTTCGAGCTATATAAAAATTTGTGTTGTATTTGTGGACACAACACTCAGTTTTTATTTTCCATATAAAATCTGGGTAGACTGACCGTACATTTGCCTGTAAGTGAATATAACAAACCAAACTGGAATTCAAACGCAGCCCTCCACTTTCTCATTCCAAGCCATTATCCATTACACCATCTGCACATCCAAGCTTACAGGAACTGGTATTCCCAAATGGTCACCCATCTATGTACTGACCAAGCTCGACATTGCTTAACTCCTGTGATCATACAAGAACTGGTGTTTCAACATGATATGGCCATAGTATAGTTAGATAGCTATGAACAGACTAAGATAGATAGATGGATATGAACAGAGTAAGATAAGTTGATAGATTGATATGAATATACTAAGAGAGAGATAAATAGATTGATATAACAAACTAGGATAGATAGATATGAAAAGAGAGATAAATAAATAGATAGATATGAACAAAATAGTATAGGCTCTGCATTGCTTAACTACTGTGATTGTACAAGAACTGGAAATGATATAGCTATAGTATAGTTAGATATGAACAGACTAAGATAGATAAATAGAGAGATTGATATGAACAGATTATGATAGATAGATAGATAGATAGATAGATAGCAGGCACAACTGGCATTGGTAGGTCATTTTTATTTCCTTTATTTTTTATAAAACAAAACAAACCAACTATTGATCTCTTAAGGGGAGACTGGAACTTAGTAATAAAACTACATTGATCAGCCATTCTCTTTTAAGCTATCTTCCACAGTGCAGACAGCAGTAAAAGTACCTAAGAAAGTCAATAATGTCATAACTATGATAATACCATTATAGATTATGGAAGCCTCCAGAGCTCTTACACATGAAAGATTTTTGAAAAGTGATTTGAATAATCCACAAGCCTCAATATATCATAACCTTTGTTCTTCTCTTAGGATTTCATCAATAAATTAAATAAAACTCTTTAATCTGTGATATGAATATAATTTATTGGCTCAGGGTGAAGCCACTTTAAGAATTTACACTGAAACCTCAACAGTAAGAACAATATGCTATTAATAAAACAACTAGACCTCTGACAATGAATTACTCTCCATTTGAGTGCCATTTGCAATATAAACAATTATCTCCCTTACCAGTTGAAATTATGAGATAAATTGTAAAATATTAGGTTAGAATGATCTTCTTTAATTTCATAAGTAGATTTAAAGAAAAACAAGTTACTTTTGGCCTGTGTATAAAAGTTCAGCTCTCAGCTAAAATCTTCTCATGTGATTTCTTGTGACAAGAACAATAAAACAGTCATAAAATCACTCATTTTGGCAATTAAGCAGTTACAGTTACAATCAAATTAATACATCACTGAATAAAGAACAGTAATTTAATGGTTTACTTACATTCTCATGGGAAAAATGTGGTTATGGTGTTTTTAGCATTTTCTTTCACCTCGCATATTGGGTTGACTCCATAATTTGTTCTGTTTTTACTGTTAGGTGGCATTAGGAGTGTTTAGCTTTAACTAACTTCATTCAAAAGGATTGCTTTTTATTGCATAATGATTGCTGCATTTAAAAAAAAAAAAGCGAAAATTCAAATTATTTGTTAATAGATTCTAACAATTAATATGGAACAAAATCAGCAACATGTTATACATTTTTATTCTATGAAAATTTAAAATCTGATTGAAAGGCAAAAACAGATTTTTGAATTTTGTGAAGAAGGTGCTGTGAATGATCAAACATGTCATAAGTGGTTTGGGAAGTTTAAAACTGAATATTTTTTATGAACACTGTTTTACATTCAGCAAGACTTGTTGTGTCTGATAATTTTTTTAACTTAATTTAACCCAGTATAAGGCCCAAGAGTTACTCAAGATAGAGGGTTACTTCATGATAATGGTAATATTAGCCATTTCCTTATAAGGAAACATCTGGCATTCATTGACTGAGCAGCCAGTAGTACTTGAGGTTGAAATTTATAAATTCTTTCTCTTATGGAAGTAATAGAGTAGCAATAGGATTCATTACAATGTTGTCTTTCTGAGAAGCAGGTTTTAATGGTGGAAAATAATCTGTCACACAAAGCTGCATAAATGTTCTGAAATTTGTCATGGCTCAAAATAGGACTGGGCAGCTTCAGGGCAGATATGGCAGCAACTATGCATAACCTGATTAGTGTTTTATTCCTCTACAATTAGATCTCTTTCTAATTTACTCTAAATGTCAGCCAGTTGTGAGCACTAAAAAAGCAAAACTGAAAATAAAAAAAATGTTGTCTTCTGAACAGAGGCTCCAAGCATTACATCTGGTTCACAAAACAAGTCCTTGCAAAGATCTAAAATACAATAACCAATCATGAACATTGCTGCCAAAAGAAAAAGTTCATCCTGGCAGCCATCAGATTTGGTTAAAAGAAAGCCCCTCATAAATGACTGACACAACTGAGAGGCCAGCTGTTGACACCATCATGACCACCCTATCTTGTTGTCACTCCTATGATGTCAGTCAATACACTGTAACAGCAACCTGACTATTCACACACAGTACCAGGCCGACAGGTCAGCTGTTGACAATGGTAGGCTGTCATTGTTACCATCATGACTGACCCTCTCATTGTCACCATCATGACCTTGTTGAATCTACTGTAATAGTAACTAAATTCCAGCCTCTATCTAATTCTTCCCACATAAAATGTGGCCAATAGGCAAGCTATCATCACCAGGTTTCTCTTGACATTACCAATGTGATTTCTAACACCTTGATGACTTCATTATCAAACTCTAATCTTCTCCCTTCATCACCACTGTGACCTCATTTTTGTTTCATCTTCCATTCAATCAGAATCCAAAAGACACATTCCACTCAATCAAGTTTCACAATTTCACTCCAGGGCAGTAGTCTCTTGGGAAGAAGCTGTATAAATTAAACTTTCTTCTTACTAATGGAATAGAAAGAAAATGAAGATGATTTAATCCCATGTGTGTAGCATGGTTGATCTCAGCTGTAAAGGTCTGAACTGTTGGAACTAAGGAATATGGCTCCTTTGAACATTTGCCATGGAAATAGTGATAGAGTAGAGAGAGGGTTGTGATATTTCATCTGTGTGGTAGGGGTTGTATAGTGGAAAATAATTAATCCTCCACAAGGCTACAAAGATGTTTCTGAATTCTATCCAAACTGGAAAGTTATATGGATTAAACATCAACTGCAGGAAGACAGAATGCATGGTTGTTAGCAAAAGGATTAGCCCAAAATGAAAATTAAAAATCAGCAATACCAAAATCAAACAAGCACAAAAATTTAAATATCTAAGAATTGTTCTAACAAAGGATGGAATGAGTGACACTGAAATCCAAAGATGTATTGACATAACCAAAGCTGCATTTCAAAAGCTAAGCAGAGTATTAAAAGACAGAAAAATTTTGTTAGAAACAAAGATAAGGAGACTGAACTGTTATGCGTTATCTGCCCTCCTATATGGCAGTGAATGCTGGATAATTTTCTTAAAGATGAAGAAGGGACTTGAAGCAACTGAAATGTGGTTCTACAGAAGGATGCCGAGGATACAGTGGACCGAATATATGAGAAAGACAAAGAAAGAGTAAAATGAGTGTCAGTCATTTTCAGGAAGTCATTAGAAGCAGAGAGACTCAAAATGCCTTGAAAATCTCTTAGTTAGTGCCAGACAATAATTAGGGGCCAGATAGACTCAGAATACCTTAAAAGGTTGTTGGACTGCAGTCAAAGAAAATTAAGAGGATGTTAGTTGGTATCAGGAAGTCATTAGAGGCCATTGGACAAATAAAAGCTGAAAGGTCTGTCAGTTAGTCCCAGGCAGTAATTAGGGAGTCTCTGAAGAAAGAAAGCTAAAAAAAAAAATCTAGTAATTGCTGTCAGGCATCAATTAGGGACCACTGGACATATAAAAGTTGAATATGCTGTCAGGTGGTGTCAGGCTGTAATTAGAGGCCACTGGGCATATAAAAGTTGAATATGCTGTCAGGTGGTGTCAGGCTGTAATAATAGTTGAATATGCTGCAGGTGGTGTCAGGCTGTAATTGTCTGGACATATAATAGTTGAATATGCTGTCAGGTGGTGTCAGGCTGTAATTAGAGGTCACTGGACATATAATAGTTGAATATGCTGTCAGGTGGTGTCAGGCTGTAATTAGAGGCCACTGGGCATATAATAGTTGAATGTGGTGTCAGGCTGTAATTAGAGGCCACTGGGCATATAATAGTTGAATATGCTGTCAGGTGGTGTCAGGCTGTAATTAGAGGCCACTGGACATATAATAGTTGAATATGCTGTCAGGTGGTGTCAGGCTGTAATTAGAGGCCACTGGGCATATAATAGTTGAATATGCTGTCAGGTGGTGTCAGGCTGTAATTAGAGGCCACTGAACAAATCTTAAAAGTTTGTCAGTTAGTGCCAGGTGGTAATAAATAGACAGGGATTGTCAGAATGCTTTGAAAAAGACGTTGGATTGTGTTATACAGTAATTAGGGGTCACTGGGCAAAAAAAAAAAGCATAAAAAGAACGTCAGTTGCTGTCAGGGAGTTATAATATTTAAAAAGGCCGTTTTGTCATATCTGATGGTCATCAAGTACATCACATTCAATTAAAGAGATTTTTACTGCATTGTGAACACTTTCTTAATCTTCAAGTAAATGTTAGCCAATGGTGACTGTGATAAATATGGAAGATGGTGACTGGAAATATCTTAGAATGACTAATAGGGTCTAGGGCATTCTTAGAAGTGCTAATAAATGACACAGACATTGGTGTTGAAATATAAAGGACCACTATTATGATATTCATTCAAAATCACTTTCATTGCCCTCTGGCTATAGACATCTACAGTTGTCCAAAATGAATTCAATAAAGCTTAGGGTGAAGCCAGTAATAAAGCAATATCTTGTAGCCACCAAAGGGACTTGTAAATGTCACAAATATTCTTAAATATCGAAGCAGAGGAGTACATAATAGTTATCTTATTATTGACTCCTGTCAAGGGTAACTATGATTGCTACAGCTTTTTTTAGTGCTACAACCTGAGTGGGTAATTTACTTATCAGAGAATGGTTTACCTAAAGTATCACAAATTCATGTCTCTGCTATAGGGGCATATCAGTAATGAATTATTATTTCTTTGAGATCTGGCAGTAGTGAAAAGGACATGGGGAAGAAGTGGTTTCATGCCTTTCTTAACAGCATTTTTGCAAAGTGAACATAAGCAGAAATTTGTTTGTTTAGTGGCATATCAACATCCTTATGGGTCATTTAATGCCAAAATTTAATTTTCTTGAGAGCATTAGTAATTTCTTTTACAAAAAATGTATTACTGCTAAATTTTTTTAACTATGAAAATGTTTTTTTTATACTTTTATAGTGTTTTGACCCCAGTTTGGGGGTTAACTATTTATCCATAGCTGAGGACCTAACAGGTGCTACCACCCCAGGTCCTGGGAACAATAGCAATTAAGAGGTCGTTCCATGTTCCTCAGAATCTCCTGATCAGAGACCTTGCTGCCAGAAGTAGTTTATCATCATACCTAGGACACAGAAATTTGTACTAGGTTTGCTGATACCATCCAGATAACTGTTATGTTAGCTCAACTCTCCTTTTTGTGTACAATACAGGGGTAGGTGGATTCATGCCTTTCCCAAGACTATTAGTGCATAGGGAATATAAACAGTTACATCTGCAATTTGAACTTCCTTTGTTGATTCAATTTTCCATGCTGATTACTACTGTTATGCCACCTCATATATAACTTTAATATAGAATACAGGGAGAGATGGATTTATGCCTTGCCCATGACTATTATTACAGAGGGAACATATGCACTGTCTTCTCAAATTTGAAAATCATTTGCTGATTCCATTTTCCATGGTGATAACTGCTATGCTATCTCATATCTCCCTTTAGTATACAATACAGGGAGAGATGGATTTATGCCTTTTTCAATACTATTACTACATAGTGAATATAAGCAGTTTCATCTGAAATTTGAACTCAGTTTATTAATTTGATTTTCAGGAAAACTTTATGTCACCCTACACCTCATCGATCTGAAAAATAACAAAAGAATTGTTTCAAAATCTATGTACCTATTGAATGCTAAGACTTGTTTATAAAGTTATATTTGTCTACACCCCATTTAAACACACATCAGTTATCTAAAGGTGTTCTCATAACAGACTTGGCAAGCTCAAACACAGAAAGAAAAAGTGACAAGATGAATTTCTCATCTGGAGATAGCCTGGCCTTAGATAAAATCTTGACAAAAGAGATCCAGTTACAAAACTCACTAGTGGAAAAAATGTCTCTTTTTACAGTTGATGTTCTAAGATTGTGGTTAACATATATGTTAATTTTTATTTTTTTAGCAAAACATTTTATTGTGGGGGAGGGGAAATTGAGCCGGACCTCTAACAGTAATGGTAATATTAGCCATTTGTCATTCATTAATCAAGCAACCAGTGCTGTTTTCGGTTGAAATTTATAAAATGTTTCTCTTAAAATTTTTCAGGAAAAAAGGTTTCTCAAGTCAAGTAGCTGTTATCATTCTGTACTGATTGGTGGGGGGGGTTGTTTTCTAACCATTTGTTTGATGTAGTGTGGAATGTGAACATCTTTATTATGTTATTATTTTCTCTTTAAGTTATATGTACTATCCATTTTAGTTGCTGCCACTGTTGGTAGTCATCAAGTGATGTAGTTTCTGTTATTTGGTACAATTTATGATTCTGTATCACTAGTCCACTAGGTTCAAAGAAGATGTAGCAGAATATTAAGGTTTTAATAGTTTTAAATTATCATTGATCAGAAAATAAGGAAAAAATTAAACAAATAAATAATTTAATACAAGATGTTTTCTCCATTTGTACCAATTTATCTGATGTCTTCATTCTTCCATATATCTAAACGATTACGATGGAAAGAAAGTCGTATCACATTTTATGACATGATCAGTTTGAGGAAACTTTTACAATATTTATGGTAAAATAACCATTAATTTTTATGTTCTAGTATTTGTCTTTCTTTGTAGACTACTTAATTTCAAAGGGGGTAAATTTTTTATCACTTATACTGTTTTAAAATGTGTTTAGTTCAGACCAATATCAGATCTAGTAATGCTGTATGAACTCAGAAATGAAAATAAATATTTACTCTGTTGATGGAAATTAATCTTTAAGGGTCTTGGCATCCTAGCGATGGTTTGGTCAGTTTTGTTTGGGAAATATTTCTCTCACTGATTTCTCTTAATCTAGACAACCAAGTTCTGTCAATATTAAGCTTCTGTAAAATTGTAGCTGAGGAGAATTCTAAGCAAACTGCAAGAGAATTAGCAAAACAGTTCATCACAAGTCAAAACTTAATTATAAAACACCTTCATGAAATCGGAAAAATGCCTATATTTGACCAGTGGGTCTCTCATCATCTGACTGCAGTTTAATCAAAATTTTTTTTCTCTGTTTATCATGGAAGAGTAGACTTACTGGGTAGAATTATTGTCAAAGGTGAAAAGTGGATTCTCTATAACCATATCCAACAAATACAATAATAGCATCCACTGAAGAACGAGTCAAGGCAACCAGTTCTATTTTCTATATCAGAAGAGGATCATTGGTCATTGTACCTTGCATCTAAAAAAATTTTCGTTTCTCATCTGCAGTTTGATCAAATTTTTTTCTCTGTTTATCATTGAAGATTAGACTTACTATTAAATGTTTCCAGGATAGAATCATCATTAATGTTGAAGTGTGGGCTTGCTATAAAAATATCCAAAAAATACGATAATGGTTAGCACCCACTGAAAAAGGAAAATAATTCCTCAAACTCGGAGTACACCCCCAAAAAGTTATGCTCTGTGT
>CAHIKZ030000598.1:0-20000 GCA_903632075.3 Acanthosepion pharaonis
AAATATAGACGCTTGTGTCTAAGTTTTTTTTTTTCTCGTTAATGTAAATTACCTTTTATAATAAGGGATTTTTTCCCATGTCGACAATATACTTAAATTCCCAGATCAATTCTGTGGACAAGACAGATTGGTATATAAAAATGACAATGGGAAAAAAAAAATTAAAGATTTTTTTCCAATTGTCATTTTATACCAATCTGTCCTGTTCACAGAATTGATCTGGGGAATTTAATCTATATATATATATATATATATATATATATATATATATATATATATATATATATATATATATATATATATATATCGGTAGGGGGGACACCAAAGATGTGTCTCTCAGAGAAAAGATCGACATATACAGATCCGTCGTTCTCTCAACCCTTCTCTATGGAGCTGAAACTTGGACCCGCAAGCACATAAATCGACTTGACGCCTTTTACATGCCCTGCCTTCGTGCCATATGTGATATCAAATAGGAGGACAGGGTAAATACTGAAGCAATGTAACAAAATCTCAAGCAGTGAAATCATTCTAAGCAACGATAGATCTTAGGTGGACTGGTCATGTTTTGAGAATGGATGAACATAAGCGTCCAAAGAAGGTGGTGTATGGACAACTACCAAACTCCAAATACTCCGTGCAACGTCCACTCTTACGCTACAGAGACAAATTGAACGACAGCGTGAAAAGTCTCAAATTTGATCTGAAAACCTGGGAATCCCAAGCATCAAACCGAAAGAAGTGACACAAGATATGTTTCATTAAGTTAAATGCTTTTGAAGACAGTAGACGGAAGCACCGTAATCAGCTTCGTCAAGCCTTGAAGAAGAGATGCCATCAAAATCCGGCTTTAACAAATTTCATCTCTCAGTGTGGCTTTGTCGCCCTTATCAAGACTGTTAGTATCACAGTTAAGAAAGCACAAATGAAATATATCTTTATTTTATCTGATTTTCTCCACAATTGCCCCTGTTAGCGTGTATAAGTATAAAACAAAAGGCACCATCCAATTCTGACCCTCAATATTTCGATCCTAGCTAGGGGCAACTGGGCGTCTAGTCAGACTGATGAACTGTGATACAGCGAAACAGTCTGTCTGTGGATAACAATATATATATATACCATTGAAAAATAAAAAAAGAGAATTGAATTATTTAAAAGATAACACCATCATAAATTATTAAAAAATATTATCCTTGTAATGTAATAATTATATGGAGATATGAAAACTTTTATACCACGAAGATAACATTCTAAGAAATATCTCTGATATCGCCTTTATCGTAATAGATTCTTCGCGTTTTATTCCCTGGATAGATCGGAGATGGTAAGTCTTATCTGCAATCCATCCGCGTAAAAGCACTGCGAACATATTGTTGAAATCAATCAGCAAATTATAAGATTTTGGATGGAAGTAATTGCTATGTAATAGATGAGAATTAACAAAACCAAATCCTGCATGTGAAAGTCTGTAATATGGAAATTGAAACAAGACTAGCGTCAAATAAAGAATAGAAATTGTAGGATTTTTCTTACGTGTATGATGGACCTGTTACTGAATAATACAAGCATATCCGTGCAAGGCAGTAAACCCTCTAAGACGTAATAGGTTACCAGGTGTGGAAGAATTAGAAAATAGAAATATTAATAAGGAGCAGAAATAAAGGAAGAGGAATCAGGATGACATAAGATAGCAATTGGCATTGCATTTAAATTTAAATTTTGGAAGATTAAAGATGGCTGGAAAGCATGAAGCCGGAAGGAATTCCACAAGCGGGCAAAGAAACGGTTACATCTAGCCAACTCAACTGTATATTTCTGAGACTTCCTTGCCAGTCCAGTACTGCACTTAAATTCACAAAGTCTACGTAATATAGTGAAGAATTCTACTGAACAATTACAATGAAAATATTTATAGAAAAGGCACAATATGTGTTGTGAATTCCGAGATGAAATTCGGTCTCCAATAAATGACAAACGCAAGAAATAAAGATAAGAAATTAAATGTATTTACACAATAATACAATGGGTAATACTGTTAGTAAATCCAGGAACGCTGTTAGTAGTGATAATGATATATATATATATATATATATATATATATGAAAAATTTGGAAAAAAACAAACAAAATCATTATGAAATGTCGACGTCTGACGTTTCGGTTTAATAAACCTTTTTCAAGACAATTAAACCGAAACGTCAGACGTCGACATTTCATTCATTTTAAAACAACATAATTGCATTTAAGGATTTTTGTTTGTTTTTTTTCCAAATTTTTCTTCATTCTGTCGGATCTATATCCATTTACATTTGCTTATATATATATATATATATATATATATATATATATATATATATATATATATATATATATATATATATATATAGTCTCGAAGTAGGACTTCCTTAGAGTCTACGTGCTTGTAACTGACTTCTACAAGCGGTTACCTCACACTCTACCTCCAACTCAATCACAATCTCTATCTCCGTTCGTATATTGTGACTGACTCTGGGTATTTAATGGCAGCAGTCCCAGTAATACTCTAGTCGAGTCCACTTATATGAAAAAGGGGTGGACCCCATAACAATATGAGAACTTACGGCGATGGGAACCCGCGACACTGGATCAGGACAAATATTGTTGATTTTTATTTCGATTTTATCAAGAATCGCTTGCGGAAGCACCTGATGGGGGATCATGTCGCATTCGATTCATGACTAAGTACATATTTTTCCGCACACGGTTGCCGTTCCTTTCTACGATAGACTGGTTGCCAATCAAGGCTATAGGACTAAGTCTGTCTCGCTATAGCAAAAAAAAAGCAATGGATTCATACCTTTTTTGATAACGATATTAGCGCGTAAGCGAATATAACGAACCCGACTGGAATTCGAGCTTAGTTCTCCAATTTCTCGTTACAAGTCCATATCTGTTAACTGATAACGCATATCCAAATAAAAAAAAAAGATTTCTTTTCTCACGATTAACATCAACTTATATCTAAACTGTCACATAGATACAGCCGCTTTATAAGATCAGTGTTTTAAAAAAATTGGGTGGGTAAAACTTGAGGTTCTTGGCAAAGACCATGCTTCTTTGAACAATGTGGCCTGAGGATACAAAATCACAAACAAAGAGCTGTATATAAGAGAAACAATATCACTTGCTGATATCTCAATATATATATATATATATATATATATATATATATATATATATATATATATATATATATATGAAGAAAAATTTGGAAAAAACAAACCAAAATCCTTAAATGCAATTATGTTGTTTAAAATGAATGAAATGTCGACGTCTGACGTTTCGGTTTAATAAACCTTCTTCAAGACAATATTCATTAAAATACAATTCAGTTCAATTTGACAAAGATGATGGACATAAAAACAAGTTTTATCCAAAACAGATAACTGAAAATTTTTGAAATGATCAGCTTTCCGTTTAGCATGGTCACGTTGTCGTCACATGGGCGACGCTTTCAAAACGTATTCCTAAAATTTTTGAAGAAGGTTTATTAAACCGAAACGTCAGACGTCGACATTTCATTCATTTTAAACAACATAATTGCATTTAAGGATTTTTGGTTTGTTTTTTCCAAATTTTTCTTCATTCTCTCGGATCCATATCCATTTACATTTGCTCACACACACACACACACACACACACACACACACACATATATATATATATATATATATATATATATATATATATATATGTATCATATAACTCGAAGAGAAAATAATGCCCTAATCAAGATGTTAACATTCCACACCACTACAAATAAAAGGTTATCATGCAAACTCCATCAAAGAGCGATAACAGCTTCTAGACTTCAAAACCGAAATCCATACGGTCTGCTCGGACAATGAATGTCAAATGTGTCCTTATATGGAAACGGCTATTTGTTCTCGTTGGCAGAACGGATTACCAAGTTCTGGGGTGCTCATCGACATTAATTTCTGCGTGAAATGAGTCCTCCGTTGCATTTGACGAGACTTCCGCGGTAACTAGGGTAGGAGGGTTCAGAAAATGGAGAGCCCTGTCTTTTCTTTGGGTTCACTTCGTCTCTTCTGTTTGTCTTCTGGTGTTTTCGAAGGTTTTTGTTTTTTCGTGCACTGCTCTTCTCGAATTGTTTCTTTAGAGATTAGAAGAAGAAGAAGAAGAAGAAGAAGAAGAAGAAGAAGAAGAAGAAGAATCTTCTTTGAGCATGAAAGACTTGGCTGCGAATTGTTTCAGGTGGCCTATGGGCCGCTACTCCAAATCTCAAATAGGCTGAGGCAAACCAGGGCTTGACAGGCAGGTTTATAATGACACCTTGCATCGGGCTGACAATTTTTCTTATACGTAGGACGTCGCCTTAAACGCCTACCCACCGGGCGTCGGATCGTATTTAGTTGCCATACGGGACTGATTTATTGATGATATCGTTTAAAATAAGACTACATTGCGGAAAACCTGTTCCAAGCCATCAGTCAAATTAATCTGTGTTATACAGGAATAAAGTGTCGCTGCCGACACTTGTGTTTGAACGTAGATCGTCAGTGAGCAACCACAGGTGATCCCATTATTGATTATGTGAATCACGTGACCGTAGAGGAAACACATATATAGATAATATTGTGACGACTCAGAATTGCTATTCGTAGTCTATCCTCTATACTATACAGATCGTTATTTCTATTCTATCCTCTATTGTTATACGGTCCGCTATTCAATATATTCTCACAACTTTTCGGATCACGAAATTACTATTTGAGAGAGAATTATCCAGCAAATAATGTTAGTGCGAGTGCTATTCGAAGGCGTCTGACACCAGTATTGTTCAACGGCATTACTATAGTTGTATCTGCGATTACAAAGTCTCTACTACAACGAGCATTACGAAAGTGGCAACGAGTGTTCATTGGCATAAAAATATCTGTAAATTTGTCAATATAAAAATTGATATGTTAATATGCATAAACAAATTTATCAACGGAGAAATTATTTCGGAACTGAATCTATTCAAACGCATGATCAATATGGTAATTTAAGAAAATATTCACCCATAAGAGTAGGCAACATCTTGTAGTTTATATCATGGATTTGAAAGAAATAATGTATTCACTCGTGTGGACACTACATTTTTTTTTAAATTTGGGAAAACAATGTAACATTTGAAAAAATGAATATATTTCTATCACAGGTCATTGCGTCTCTTTCAAGAAAAGAAAATATTGCTAATTAATTCATCGACACTTGTGATTTATACCTTAATTGCAATAATATATTTTATGAATTTCATGTAAAATTAAAGGTGATTTCTTTTAAATCGTTTTAAGGAATGATGTTGAACTGATAAAAAATAATAACAAAAAGATGATCAGATTGCTATTATAATTGACAAAGGCATTCTGAAGTTGAATACACACACACACACACACACACACACACACACACATATATATATATATATATATATATATATATATATATATATCCTTATGCAAATTTATTGAAGCAACGGCTTTAATCCTCTTTCTTTCACCATAGGGTCAATTTTAGCCCCACTGGGGTATCAGAGTGTAATCGATTTCAATTTTTCCCTCAGATTAAATCATTTGCAATGGTATGCAGTAATATGAATCTGATTTCGGGGTGTATGATGAAATTGGTTTGGCCTTGAAAAATATTGCATCATCCGTTATTGCATTATATTTAATCACGTCCAGACCATATTGTCTCGACTGTCGATTAGTTGTTTTATTGGCATTGTCTGCGATTGATGTTACTACGTTGAAAAAAAAATGTAAATCATAAAGGAATTATTCGTTTTTTGACAATTAATTTTCACAAGGGTATATATCTATATCTATCTATCTATCTATCTATCTATATATATATATATATATATATATATATATATATATATAATAAAATTTAAAAAAGGATACCGTATTCACCCGAAGATGAAAGGATACTGGGCACATTTTATAAAAAGGAGAAGAAAAACAATACAGAGGAATTCCAGAATTATAAAAAACTATAATGATATGGTATACGAGCTGGTCGGAGAGAAAGACGGAGACCTATTTGGAATCGGTTCATTTAAAAATCAGCAAACGCCAACGGCTCTAATATGTATATATATGGGTATGTGAGTTTCTTAGGTGTGTGTATGTGTATATGTGCATGTGTGGTTAAATATTTTGGTATCGATCAAGCCGGAGGGTTATTGATTCAGAGTATGAATTGAAGACGTAAACTCAAACTAGTATCTAACTCCAAGTCAATAGCTAATATCTCCTGAAGAGTGGAACGAACGATTGCAAAACAGTTTCGTCTACGAAACACTGGATTCTGGGAACTGAATATAATACCAATCAGCTAAGTAACAAATTTTATGTTTGAATTAATCCTTTAATTAACCGAGACTGGCAAAGACAGTTATAGCATGATATGGTATACGAGCTGGTCGGAGAGAAAGACGGAGACCTATTTGGAATCGGTTCATTTAAAAATCAGCAAACGCCAACGGCTCTAATATATATATATATGGGTATGTGAGTTTTTAGTGTGTGTGTATGTGTATATGTGCATGTGTATATATATATATATATATATATATATATATATATATATATATATATATAATAAAAAGGTTTAAACACTAATATTGAGTCCTACCTGGATTCTTCCTCTTGGAATTTTATTCTAAAATATACATGTATGGGTATTTATATATTTTGCATATGTATGTATATTTACCACTAATATTATCTATCTATCTATCTATCTATCTATCTATCTATCTATATATATATATATATATATATATATATATATATATATATATATATCCAAATGAGAGAAAGAACAAATAGAGTACAGAAAGTGCTCAATACAAAGTATAGCAATACGTATATATATATATATATATATATATATATATATATATATATATATATATATTTTATGATATAATATACTTTGAAATCGCTATCGATTTCAAAATATTTCATTATCTTTAATATAAAATATATATATATATATATATCTTTCAAAATATTATATGCTTTCATATATATATATAAATATATAAATATAAATATTATTATATATATATATATATATATATATATATATATATCATTATTATATATATTAATATTATGTATCAATATTATACACATATATACATAATACGAATAATATATATATATATATATATATATATATATATATATATATATATATATATATATATATATATTAGAGTTTATTTTAGTTTGTGGTGTGCGATGATTTTCCTGATATTATGAGTCACATACGACGGGGGAGATAACTATAATTTCCACAATGCCAGGCACATTAAAAAAAGACCATAACCCTTCGATGAGAAAATATTTTGAAAACATATTTATAGCAATACTACCATCTATTAACACACGTTAAAAACGACATTACTTATTTTTCTACAGATCCATTATTCATGAGTCTAAGTTATCTTTTTCTAATAGATAAAAATCAATGAAAATATATACAAAAGACGCAGGAGTTATCAGAACAAAATTTTTGAAATCATCCTGCTACGTCTCACTAACTTTTACTTATTTGAATATGATCTGTTACTTCGTTACACGTGACACGTATCTAACCAATAAGAATTAAACAAAAATAACATAACATTCATCTGCGTCTTTGATCTTTATTTTTTGTTTTCATTTTTTATCTTAATCGCTGACGAAGTAAAACATGTTAGATAGAGATCAATTTCCTACTTGTTCTTTATCTTATCCTCAAGCACAGTGGGTAAAGGCGTTGGTTAGATCCAGTGACAGACCCAAAGAAGGTGAGTTCAATACCCGGTTAAGGCAGTGGAGAACTTTCAGAGGGAAAATTAACAGGAGATAACTGATAACTGTCATCCATCAAACATGGCACGTGGAACTAGAACAGTCTACCCCAGTGATCGAAATAAAGGGTTCAGTTCGAAATTCCAACCACCTGAAGAAGGCCGGAGCGTACAACGGCCGAAGCGTTGTGATAAATATGGCGACAAAGATGAGGACAATAGTCCGACTAATGTAAATACTGTACATAATACCTCATCTCAGAAATATAGACAGACCCTATCATTTTCGTCGGTCGGATTCCTATCCATACTTGATCTATATTTGAATATATATATATGAGGCACGGTGGAGTAGTGGATAGCGGCTCGGTTTGAGGAATACGTTTAGAACGACAACTCTAAATTCAAAACATGCGGAAGGTCGTCTGGAGATCTTGGGTCATGTGGTGCACTGGTTCTTTTTTTTATTTATAGATTATAAAAAAAACATTTTGAAGTCGCCTGCGATTTGAAAATATCTTTATTATAGAGTCTGTCTATATATCTGAGATGAGGTATTATGTACATTATTTACATTATTCGGACTATTGTCCTGATCTTTGTCACCATATTTATTACAACGTTTTGTCCGTTGTACCATCCGGCCTTCTTCCACCTGAAGAGTTTGTCTGACGATCGCTAAAGCGTGAAACCCAGGGTCACAAACTCACATCTATCCAACCAAATATGTTAGCTCTATCTCTGATATTGAGCGCTTTCTAATAAGTACCGCGCATATAATATATAAATAATTATACATATATATATTTATTTATATTTATATACACTTTTCACACACACACACACACACACACACACACACACACACATATATATATATATATATATATATATATATATATATATATATAGTTTATATATAAGTTTGTATATTTATATATATATATATATATATATATATATATATATATAAATATGACAAACTATAAAAGTTTTTATGATGCGTTTCATCGGATAAAACGCTTCACGATAAGAAACCACTGCAGTTTGTCACACACACACACATACATATACATATATATATATATATATATATATATATATAGATATATATATATATATATATATACGTAGTGATTTTCCAAGCGTATCTTGGACGCGGCACATGGCCGAAAATAATAGATACTCCGTTGAATGGAACTCACTACTCTGTCGTCATTGTTCTAACGAGACAAGATTGCTAACCATTACACTACATATATAGAGGGAGAGGGAGAGAGAGAGGGAGAGGAGGAGAGAGAGGTGTATAGATAGATAGATAGATAGATAGATAGATAGATAGATAGATAGATAGATGATATATATATATATATATATATATATATATATATATATATATATATATGTGTGTGTGTGTGTGTGTGTGTGTGTGTGTGAAAATAGAACAGCCCGTGACTAAATTACGAAAAAGCTTTCCTCATTAGTTTTATTGTTTATACTATGTATTCTACTTTTTGTATACATAATTAAATTTATATTACGAATTTATCCCGTCTAACCGGTGTCGATCAATAGATTCTGGTAACATTACGGCGAGTGTAGAGCAATGCTATTCCAGTGTTTCCTTATTTTTTTCTAAAACGAGGCCACGCGTCAGAATCTGTCCACAATCAAATCGAATTCCTTCAGAGTTGCAGTCCCTTCCTTACATATTACAACGCATTACACACGCAACTCGATATTATCGACTGGAAAAAATCCACTCGCTTTACTTTTTAACTTGCCTATCAGTTTTTTTTTCTCTTTTTACTCTCTCTAGTTTTAGTTTTAGTTTTTCCATTTCGTTTTCCTTAAAGACAGACATTTTAAAAATATTTACTAAATTTTTTTTTTCGCTTTCTTTGATTTTATATAATGTTTTTCGTGGAAATAATTTAAGTTGCTACCGTACACATTCGTTGTATTTTAGATTATGATCTTCGTTTCTTACGAACACGTTATTTAAAGATAGGTAGGGAGAACAAAGGGAAACAATCGAAAATAAAAACCCGTAATTGTGGTACATCAGATTTACCTCCCATTTTTATCTTTGTTTTAGCGGGAATATATCTATATAAAAGAAATAGTTTTTATTGCTGTAATTTTATGTTAAATGCTCAACACTTTTTTTTAAATTTTAAAATGTATTTTCTTTTTAATATTTATCTTTTCAAACGCTGACAATCTAAAAAAAAGGAAAATAATTCTGGAGTTATTAAACAACTGAATTCTTTTTTATTAATCATTTCGCTCGAAGCAACACAATAAAGCCATTAGAACGAAGGCGGAAATTTGAGTGTTAGAGAATATGAGAAAAACTATTTTTATGGAGAGTGGACAATAACAGAATAAGAATAAAAAAGACAGAAGATAAAAATTGAGATTGCATTTATGTTTTTTGGAAAATAAATGTCGACTGAAAGGCAAGAGGAATGCGACAGAAGAAACTGTCAGCATAAAACTTACGGTGACATCTCGTCATTTAAACTTTAAATTACCTTTGCATTTTATCATTGATTTTTTTATAAAATTAGAATAATTTGTTTTTTACAGCTTATCAACCTTTTTCAGGCTATTTAAAGCCAGAAAATATTTTTAGATTTTTTTTTTTTTGCAGATAATAATGATATCCTGATACAGCTCCTACTAATTCATAGCTGGAATGAAGAAAAGGTTTATTTTTATCTTCTCCAATGTTTTTTTTTTTTTTTTGCGCGTGAGGGAATATAACGAACTCGGCTGGAATTCGAACTCGGTTCTCTGATTTTCAATTCCGTGCTGCTGTCATCCATTACACCACCCGAATATTCAAGTTTAGAGCACACGGCATTCCCAAGAGGTCACTGACAAGGTTTGAACACATGGCATTTCCCAAGTCTTCCACTGACCAGCCTCGACGTTGCTTAACTTCGGTGTTCGTACGAGAACAAGTGTTTCAATATGATATGGCCAAAAGCCTTTTCGATTCGAAACATGCTTCTTGAATTTAATTATTTATAATTTATCGATTTATTTGTTAGAGGCTCGGAATACGACCAATGTCACACGGCATGCGAATTTATTCTTACGGACAAAAGGCCCTATTCAGACAATATCGTTAACTTTTCTCACAAGAGAAGGGAACGATTAATTCATGGTTAAAGTGTATGAATATTTCGTTATCTGTGCTAAAATAAGCAGATAGCAGATATATTAGTCTTTACTTTTTAAAGTGCGTTGTACGAATGCATGAGAATTTTAATGAAAGAAAAATAAATAAATAATAATAGCGGTGAGAACAAAACATCTCAATCTCTAAAAAAAATAGATGTATATTCAGAATAACCAGTCGGTAAAGTCATATTTCTACAAAGAAATCAGAAGTCATCTTGACTAGAATACAAGCATCCTGGTCTAGCGAGCGATTCAGGAACAATTACTGCTACAAACCAAGATATAAGGACACTAATCGTGAGCCAATGAGAATCAAAGAGACATTTTCAAAGCGGATCTCTACAGATGTATAAAACGAGATGGAAAATCAAACTGAAACAGAATCGTTTAATTAATTTCAGCTTGGCGGTCTCTCTGATTTCCGACCGAGAGGAACTCAGATGATGCTATGCCTACTGGTAGAGTCTTGTCTGTGTAAAGGCAGACAGCCGCCCGGCCCCGTGGATGCGGGTTCTACGGGGAATTTTTGCCCGATCATATGAGCTCGGAAAACCCCGATAAAAAAACGGCCCTGCACCACCCCACGACTTGCGGTGAAATCTCAGCTAAATACCGAACCGTTTAATTAATTTTATCCATTTCCTATGCAGTAGTTATTGCATTATACCTAGATGCGAAATACGACACACTGTTTTCTGATAAAAAAACATACATCCTGTCTCTCACCACATTTACAGACAGGCGATTGTTACATTTGAAAACATACATCCTTGTGCAAATTAATTGAAACAATCGCTTTAGTTTCCTTTCTTTCATCATACGGTCAGTTTTAGACCCACTAGAATGACTGGGTGTAATCGATTTCTATTTTTTCCTCGGATTTGTAGTGTTGTGCAGTAATCTGAATCTATTTTCGGGGTGTATGATGGTATTTGTTTAACCTTGAAAAATATCGCCTCATCCGTGATTGCATCATATTTTCATCACACCCAAACACTATTGCCTTGACTGTCGATTAGTTTTCTTACGGCCATTGTCTGGGATGGACATTACACCAAGGAAGCGTACGAAAATTGTAACGCTTCACGAACACAATGGCAAGCCTTACCAGTGAGCAACTCAAAGTACTCTAGACTGGGTCGGAAACTCTACTGATTTAAATCCAATTGAGAATCTGTTTTCAAGCGGCAAGGAACGACTTGTCTATAGAGAGTGGGCGATGAAAAATAACAAATTAAAAACAAAAAAAAGAGAAAAGCTCATAAGAGCAAATGCCACGAATATATGTATAGAAAAGACACAGGGAAGCCATGTTATGGTGATGAGAAAGTGGTTGAAGCCGAGATAGCATAACAGGACAAATAATGCTACAGATTCTTTATGTCGACAACAAATCTATAATAATATTTATAATACGTTTCTTTAAGTTTTATATATTTTATTCGGCAGAAAAACAGCTGACCATTATTTTGATAGGAAACCTATTTTCGTTCAGTATTTACAATACTTGAGTTCGTAATGTTTAGATGGATGCTAAAAAGAAATTTGATTATAAACTATCGATAGAAATGAAATTTAAACATTTAATGCGAACATGCATTTTAAAATTTGAGGAAAATTCAAAGCGTCATTTAAATTCAATAAGACTTTCAGTATTCATTGAATCGATAAATGAATCTTTGAAATATTCACTTGAAGTAAATGAAAATCTTTTCCTTGAAAAGACATAAATATTTCCCTTTGAAAATTCCATTAAATGCAGCTCAATTATAAATTAGTTTTACGATTTAAAAATAGTCCCCAGTAGAATTAACATCTGTTTAATATTCGTGCGTGAAAAAATCAGTAGCAGTTAAAATTTTGCTCTCAATTTGAAAATGTAAATCTGAAAATGTAATTAAAACATTTATAATTTTATTTTTTGCATTGTATTTTAGATTCGTTCGCTAAGTGATTTTAATTAGCGGCATATCATCACCGCTATGGGTTATTTAATAACAAAATCTAGATCCTTTCGTATTTACCCGGGTGTCGTCCAGTACTCACTGTTTTTAATTTTCATTAATGACCTTCTCGATGACGTCAGCTCTCAAATTGGTATCTACGCTGATGACACAACCATTTACACCCGTCTCCATAGTAAGGCTGATCATTTCGACAAGGTCAAAATGGCAGCCGATGTCCAAAAAGACCCCAAGTCCGTCATTAACTGGTGCAAAATATGGCTTGTTAATTTTAACGCTTCTTTAAAGAAATTCCTCTACATTAATCACCTAAGAGATCCCTATCTGCCTTCCATCAGCAGGACTGATGCTAATCTCCAGATAAGTAACTCGTTCCGCCTTTTCAGGTTAACCTTCTTAACTGACATGAAGTGGAAAGACAATATTGAATCCATTGCTATGTCGCCTGCTAAGAAATTTCGTTCACTGTGTCGTGACAGACAATTTCTTACATATCTATTAGTCTACCATTCGTTTATGCTTAGAATAATGCTGCCACATAAGGCCCGTTGTCATTGCTATTTATCTTGGGCTACTTGATAAGATCCAAAGAAGAACCAGCAATATTATTGGTCCTGATATGTCGGCTCGGCTTCAGTCAATTTACCGCCGCTGTCGTTTCTATAAATACTTTCATGATGGTGTTTAATGTAGAATAAAGCGTGTTGAAAGGTTCAAATCAAGGGGCGTTTGATTGATTTGAACTTTTTAAAAGCCTTTATTCTACATTTAACACCATCATTCGATAAGACACCAGAAATGTTGAAACAAAATGGTTATTTTTGTAGTAATTTTATAACATTTATGTTATAATTTTCGAATAAATAATTATATATATATATATATATAGATAGATAGATAGATAGATATATTAATCGGAGAATCAATGTTTTATCAATTTAAACGTTATTTTTAGTTGATACACCTATTGAGTAGATGCTCCAGAGGGTGCATTTTTCTTTCATAAGATTTCTCGAATATTCAGACCTGTAGACGAAAATAAATATATTGTTTAAAATATAAACGTATCGTTTACTCAAATTTGGATATCCACTAAAAACAACGTTTATATATATATATATATATATATATATATATATATATATATATATATATATATATATATATATATATATATAATATACAAATATATATATATATATATATATATATATATATATGAATGTGTATGTATAAAGAGAGAAAGGTAGAGAGGGAGCGACTGAGACACAGAGAGAGGAGAGGGTTACAGAGGAGAAATTTCGATAATTCAAATTAAAAAAAAACAAATAAAAAAAACAGGAAAACGTATTATTCAATTCTATATGCCCGTGATACCATTTCAGTATTAATGAATAATAACGCTATTTTAATGGCTAGAAAATAGAATAATAAATCGATAATTAATCCGGCTGTAGTTTTAAAAAGAGGTATTTGTTATTCAGGAATGCTTTTATGAAAGCCCTTCACTTAATACCCTGTTGTGCTTCCCATCGATATTACCTCTTAAGACGTCTATTGTTTCATTCAGGTAGCATTGTTTGTGTTGACAGATGTTTGTAATTTCTTATCCGTTTGGGCAGCCATACAATGAAATGTCCAAACGTTATCTCCAGTTCTGATCACCGATCGCTTGTGAGATATCTGTAGCTATCGTATAGAGTTATTGCATTTTTTGCAATATGTGAATTACCGAATAAACAATGGAAGCGTCATTAAGATAAGGCAAGGTTGGTCTAAACCTGAAGAGGTGATAAAGAAAAGCGATGCAAGAAATTTATGTTTTTCTTGCATCGCTTTTCAAAACAAAACAAAATGGCTGCCTAAATTACTAACAATAAAAGTTGCGAGTATCTAAGTTATAATAATAATAATAATTATTATTATTAATAATAATTAATAATAATAATAATCATTATCATACTTATAATAACTAACCATCATCGTCAGTTCCTGTCTACTTCCTTTTATATGTCTTCATCACTGCTCTTAACAATACATTGGGGAAAGCTTGCAGAATTTTTTAAAAAATTCCACCTATGAACACAAAAAAAAGTTATTAGTTATGCACAGAAATAAATTCCATTACAAATTTGATCTAACGAATGTCACACTTATGAAAAGAGAAAGTAACTACCGTAATCCTCCATGTATAATACGCCTTCATCCATAATACGCACCCCTAAAATTGTACTGAAAGTGTGGGGAAATGTTTTTACTCACACATAATACGCACCCCTTGTTTGGTAATCAAATCCTATAAATTGTACCTCTCCAATTTCATTACGGCCAGCCTTTCCTACTCTTATTAAAAAAAACATAGAATAATATTATTCTAGTTTAGTTATTCGAATAATATTATTCTAATTTCCAGCACTTTCGGCCCGCCCTCCTCAACCTCCGGCGTTTTAGTCTTGGGGTTGAAGTGTCTACTTGGTCCTAACCGAATTTAAGGGAATGGCCATAGGTCCCCTGAGCATCCGTAGATTTATTCGACCGGTCCGCTGGTTTAATTCTACTTCCTGCCCACGTTGTGTTTGGTTTGATCCAGAAAGCAGAAGTGATGTCTGTCCATTCACAGTCGACTGAAGATGTAGATACGGCTATCAGCGCTAGAAATTTAGAATGCAAAAAAAAAAAAAAAAAAAAAAGAATAATAATATCTGCAGAAAACCGGACAAACATCGATTCAATGCTTGAATTGTTAATGTCTTTTATATAGCAGAAAAGAATAGAGAAAAGAAACGGCTTACAGAAAAGAAAAAAAAAAAAAAAAAAAAAACTCATACACTGGATTCTAGATAGAGAGAGAGTATATGTGATTATCTTGTTGTTAAATCGTCTCAGAACGATATATGACTCTTGCGATCGAGGGATAAATATTTCTGTGTGGGGCTTAAAGTTATAGTGGCGTTCCTCCTCTCAACGCTCACCCGGGTCAATTATCTCTTCTCATTTCAAGAATTTTCCCCCGTATGGCTTTTTCAGCATAACTACGCGTTTATATAGATAAACCCGGCTGATTATAACTGACCCTACTACTTCGCACGCGATTATCACGGGGTTTTGGCTGCTTCCACCTAAATCATGTGAATTCACAAGTTCCTTCTACCTTACTCAGCTCTATTTCAATTATTAATCGATAAAAATTATTTTGACCATTTCACTTGTCTCCTGATGACCTAGTTTCAATGGTTACAACTTCTGCCCTAGATCAGATTTCCACATCAGTAAACAAAATGTTCTGATTTAATTTCGCTATTGAAATCTACTCCAATTTCATTAAAAAGGAAAAATATGCGTATGTGTTTCCCAGACTCTCTCTGTCTCTCTCTGTCACAATTTAGTAATTCTAATAATATTATTCTACTTTAGTTATTCTAATTTAGTTTTATGATAATTCTTATTTTATTTTCCTTACATTTGTAAGTATTGTTAGGTACAGATGGTTTTATCTGATATCTTTATCGCCGAATGTTAGTGTCAAATTGTTGTATGTTTGTGGTGGGTTGTCATTTCACAACTTAATTCGACCTGATTTTGTTTATTAATTTTTTAGAAAAAATATGCGTATTATACATGGGGAATTACAGTAACTTAGACGGAAAATACTGAAGAGTACTGCTATCGAATCATATCAAAATATAAATCTGTGCCATGGATTTTCCAATAATCTCTATGGCTGAAATAATTCCTCCCCCTCCACGTCTATGAAAATGTTAAAAAATTAAATGTTTCATAACCCCATGTCATTTAAATATATAAGTCATGAAATAATCCCAAACTAATATTATTTAAATATTAAATTCCCTATGTATAATACGCCTACATCTATAATATAAAATCTAAAATTGTGCTGAAAGTGTGGAAAAAATGCTTTTACTCACGCATAATACGCAACCCCTGTTTGGTAATCAAACCTTATAAATTGTACCGCTCCAATTTCATTACGACCAGCCTTTCCTAATCTTATTTTTTTTTAAAAATGGTTTTAAACATAGAATAATATTATTCTAATTTAGTTTTATGATATTTCTTATTTTATTTTACGGCATTTTTTAAAGATTTTTTGTACCTGTGCATAATACGCGTCCCTGATTTTGCTTATTATATTTTTTTGATAAAACATGCGTATTATACATGGGGAATTGCGATATTTTGTATAAAAAACGCCTGCCTAAATTACTAACAATAAAAAATTGTAGGTTTCAATATCAATAATAATAATAATAATAATAATCAATATCATGATTATCATTATCATCATCACCAGCCCCTGACTCCTTCCCTCCATATGTCTCGATTGGCTGCCAGTATCTGAGTCTCTTTGAAGGATCTTCCAGAAGAGGGATATACATCAGCCACATCAATCCTGTTGCCGGGTGCGATTCTAAATTCAGTGCGGAGCTGAACACACAGACTGAGAGGTATTCTTTCATACGTCGCGCGTATTGTGCAATTTCTACTTAAGGGTGTTATTACGTGACATAATCGAATCTGAATATGTTCGATTATGTGTATTGGACGATTTTTTCTCCGTTATAAAAAGGAATCTGTAGCAAAAAAAGAAAACAAAATAACTTAAATCTTAAATAAACAGCGTAAATATTTCTAATTATTTCTAGTTTATTGAATTTTAGACACGCTTATATTATTGTACTTTGATAAGATAAAGAACAAATAATCAAGGCTTATAAATTTAACATGTTTCGGTTTTATTAAAGCATCGCCAGACAAGACTTTAATAAAAGTCAACCTGTCTGATTCTGATCCATATTTGATCTATATTTATTCCTTAACTCACAAACTATATCACAGATAAGATTTATTACACGCATCCTCCTGGCATCAGTTTAAACTGGCACCATCTGAAGAGGCAGGTTTCGCCATGGCGTGTTTCAGAAGTGGTTCCAGAACTAAAGAAAGTGGTTTCGATGCTGTAAACGAACTGAATTTGACTGCCGTCACTGTATGAAATGGGAACGAGGTAACTCATCGGAGGTTTGTAGTTCAAAATCAGTAAAGTCGAGCTTGCTAACCAGACGACACTTCGTAACTAATCTGGTATAGCACGTGAGGCTATATGACGGTTCCATGTAGGATACAGGTTCGAGTAATGTCAGAGGACGCATATTTTCTATGTATTAGCCAATAAATGTTCTTAATACTGTTTATTATAAACGAAACATTTACTTAAATATTTGTGTATATATAAACAACGTATGGATGGCAAAACCTGCCGAGGGTCGTTTGGGGATCTTGTAGCACGTAGTGCACCAGGTTTCTGTATTCGGCCCTTCCAAATGTGTGGATGGTCCTGAAACCTTCACCACTAGAATCAAATCTCATGTGCTGTTGTCGGGCTGTCGGTTTCCTAGGAACTGATCTGCTTGACCCTCATACGTCGAATTCGGCGGGAGAGTCGAGTATATATATATATATATATATATATATATATATATATATATATATATATATATATATATATATATATATGACGTTATATATCTTTGTATAATGTCATATATCAACAAACAGTATTAAGAAAATAGTATGACAAATTTGAAAAAAAGTTTTGTGACACGTTTCGGACTGGGCTTTGATGATGTTGCCATGGCTACACATGATGAACCCGAAACGAGAGACACTGGCAGTTTCAAATTTTTAAAAAGAATATCTTTTCAGCTTAGTCAAATTCAACTGTATTCTTTTTTCATTTTCCTCCATCAAATCTATGCTAGATTGTAACAGCAGAATATCAACCAAGAATAGAAAGAAGCTGGACGCAAATTTACTGGGGATGATACAAGGGATCAAGGCAATTTCCAGACATTTTTGTCTTAGCGGATTTTTTTCTTTTTTAATCAAGACATCATTCCCTATGTCAAAATTGTGGCCATTTTGTACGATGAACTTTATCATTTATATCAAAGTCTTCGAACTTAAGATTTTTTTCATCCAATAATAATAATAATAATAATAATAATAATAATGATATATATATATATATATATATATATATATATATATATATATATATATATATATATATATATAATTATTTATTTAAAAATATGATTCCAACACGCTGCATAAGAGTTCTCATCTTTCAAAACAAGAGCCAAAAACTTCAATATAATTATTTGAATTAAATTCAATTAAAGTACTAAGCTCTGTTCCATCTTCAAGCGAAATTTTTTTTGGAATAACTTATTTGTAAAATTTACGCGTTTTATAAGCATATTAATTTTTGAAATCGAAATTACTATGGTAAAGGCTAGAGCAATTGTTTAAAGAAAAGGGGCGTAAGGTGTTAATATTTTGTATCAATATCTCAGTTAAATTCACAGATGTCAAGTCAGGGTAAGGTTGGGATTTCTAAATTTAAAGCGGAAAGATGACAACGCCTAGTCTGGTTAAATGTCTATGGAGATTCATTTATTTTTATTTTATTTTTTATTTTTTCCTGAAAGGGTTTTGTGTATATAAAAACTGTCCTAAGTCGCTAACTTTTTTTTTTTTTTGGACGATTCATAACGGGTTATCTTTTTGTGTAGGGCATTTGAACTATTTATTAGGACTATGGAGTTTAAAATTATTTTATCGTTTGTTTGTTTTTATGCTAATTATTCAATACGAAAATTTGATGGTGTCGGCAAAATCCGTTAACTCATGTCTATTGTTTAATAGATTTTTATTATTTAGAAACTTAATAATGTCTAGTTTTTCATGTAGGCAATTCCAAGTTTTACAAGTTCTTGTTTTGTTTATAATTTTCCATTTTACTTTTAGTGTTTTATTCATTTTCTTCAAATGCCAAAAATATTTAGCTAGAGATGTCTGATTTCTTTTATTTATATTGTTGAACGAGCACTTATTCTGCCTCCATCTGGTTTTAAATTCATTCTTCGTAGACCCAATGTATATCATTTTAGTATTAAGACTCTCAAT
>CAHIKZ030000598.1:25000-37500 GCA_903632075.3 Acanthosepion pharaonis
TATTTTTACAAAACAGTGCTCAATGTAAATTTACAGAGCATATATATTATAAATTAACTGATTTAAAATATGGTTTCTTCGCTACACAGTAATAACCATGTTTCAAAAACTGAGGCTATAAACTTCAAATTTAATTATATAAGTAAATTAAAAGCATTAGTTCTGTTTCATCTTCAAGCGAAGTTTAGAATAACTTATTTTTAAATTTACTGAGTTTTAAACGCACATATAAATTCAGAATTTCCTGTTTCCCCAAAAAAAAGAAAGAAAAAAATTTGCATGCATTTAACGGATGTCAGAATTCGTTGAAAAATGCACCCCTACCTTCCCTAAACTTAACCTCTTTTTCGAACGTAACTCATAATTGATACAACAATAGTTAATAAAAATGAACTCGCTACTGCCCATTTCTTGGAAACAGGAAATTATGAATTTATATGTGCGTTTAAAAAAATAATTCATTAAATAAAAAAAAAAACAACAACATATATACAGGGTGCGATGGGTCGGCATTTTATATTCTTAATTTAGCGCATGCCCGTTATTTCTCATTTTGTCGACTCCACAATAGACTAGGGTCAGTTGGGCACCGTCTGTGAGAAAAAAGTTCACCACGAGAAATTTTATTTCTCCAGAAATTTGAAAAAAATGCTTTACTGCTTGGCATTCGCGGCGAAAGCCTCATTACGAACATTTAACAGTGTTCAGGTGTCACTCTGAGGACAGTGCAGAGGATTGGGAAAGAGTTGGATGAGTCTAATAATGATTACAATGGTACGGCAGCTCGGAAAACTTACTCTGATACTTCTGATAAGAAAAGAACTCCCAAATTTGTGGATGAGGACTTCAGACTCAACACGGTGTAGTACATCGTGTACCTTGAGCAGGTAGTGGTGGCCTGGGTCAAGAAGGTGGCTGCTGGAAGACCCTATGTCTGGCAACAGGACTCTGTACCCTGTCACACAACCAGAGAATCCTGTCATGGCTGCCAGACAATTTCTGCATTATTCCTTACTCTCCAGACTGTAGCCCCTCAAATTATTATACGTGGGACGTGGTTGAGCAAGAGACCAAGTAAACTCTTTGTAACGCCAAAGATGAACTGAAGGTCAGGTTTATGTCAGCATTCACAACTGAAAAAAGGAGACCGTCCAGAAAAGATGCAGGAGATTACAAAGTCGTCTGGATGCCATGGTTGAAGCCAATGGCGATTTTATTGAATAAATTTACTCTTCACTATTTCAAGAATATATCAGTTAAAATCAGATGTCAGTGTTAATTTTCGCTTTTCCATAATTTAGACGATGATTTATCCATCATACACGCACACACACACACACACACATATATATATATATATATATATATATATATATTTCACTTTTCTCTTTACTTCCCTTTTTTTTTTTTTCCTTTTTTCTCCTTTTCCTTTTCCCCATATCGTTTCCGTTGAGTTGACCGATTAAATAAATAGGTCAATGTCTGATCCTTACCCCCTCTTTCCTCACTATTAAGTATTATAATAAAAAGAAATATATAAATTTTAAAATTCTTCCTTCCTTCTTTAAACTCGACCATGTCTCTCACACCATCCCTCGCTACCTTCTATGTCAACTTATATAAGCTTAATACTGCACGTCAAAAGTGTAAATTTTAATTTCATTTTTCGTTTCACTTTTTGAAAGTGATGTCTGAAGATCCAGGGAAAAATAAAAGTCTCTGGTGAAATAAATTATTACAATGTATCACTAAAGTGGTGTGACGTGACGTGGCTGTCTCAGGGTCGATCCCTTGGTCACGGCACCAGTTGTGACGTGACACGGCTGTCTCAGGGTCGATCCTTTGGTCACGGCACCAGTTGTGACGTCGTCCCCGGTCGCAGCGTCGACTGTGTCGCTCGATCCCGGTCGCGGCGTCAATTGTGACGTTACGTGCTCCCCAGGCTCTGATATCCTGGTCACGGACAGCACCAACTGTGACGTCTTTGCCACGGCGTCAGCTGTTCGCTCCTCGCTGCTCCAAACGTGACGTTCTAACCCTTTGGTTAGATTGATACCAGCCTCGTCGTTCCCAACCCGCTTCCAACGCCTGGTTACCAGGGTAACTGCACTGATCTCCAGTCTGCCTACTCACGTTGTGAATTGATCTGAGACAGACGAGATCAAACAGGGGTTGGGGCCGTAACGCAAGTTGAGTCTAACGGGGGTGATAACACACAATTATGTATAAAAAAAAATAAAATAAGAACTCACAAGGTCCAACGTATCAAAGAAAAAGGTAACAATCTTTTTTGTCTATTTGCTCGGTACATAGGACTATGTCTACTTCCCGACCCGTTCTGTGGATTGTGGCACGACGCTTTTACTAGGCAACTTTAAGGCTTCAAGTTGTCTGCTCTCTAAGAAATTTGTGTTTCGGTGTGTCTTTGGACGAAAGTCGAAAAAAAACTTATTTCTGTGGTCTGATTCTAAGTCGCTCTTCAAACTACTTGTTCTTGGTTGAAGAAGAGTCCAGAAGTGTGCGTGAATCTTGGTCAGCTATCTTGACGCGGTTTCAACACTGGGCGCTCATCTCTGCTTGTCGTCCACGGCTCAAAACTCTTTCGCCGTCCGCTGCTCAAACTCTAACTCAAACTTCTTCTCTTCAGAGTCTGAATTACTGGTCACTCATCTCCGCCGTAGGTACGCGAACTAACTTCTTCTCTTCAGCTTGGGTCGAACGAACTTCTTCACTTCGGCTTGGGTCGAGCTTCTTCACTTAGGCCAAACGAACTGGCCTCTCTTGCACGCAAAGGGGCGAACGAACCTGGCCCGCCGTCCGCGGCTCAAACTCTCTCGCCGTCCGCGGCTGAAGCACTGATTTCTGTCGGTTGGGGTCCCGCTTTTATTGACGCAGTCAAAACTGGGGTGGGTCTGTCGGCGCCAATTTAGATAATTCTAAATACGTATCCACCCTTCTTATTTCTGGTTAGGGATTTTCCATTTTCGGTAACTCACTTTCACTCCCACTTCCTTACTGTACCTCTGAGGGGCGTATACCCGCTTCTTTTGCTTCTTCGTATCGGCTCCTTACACTTCCACTTCTGACAAGGGCGTCGACCGATTCTCCTCGTGCGTCACGTGACCGCTCTCGGCCAATGAGGTCCTGGTCGGGTATCTTTCTTCCTCCGTGTGTCATGTGATCTTATTTAGCCAATGACGTCTTTAGTCGGGCGTGGACAATCCGTGGCTTTGTTTTGGGAAAGAAACACCTTGCTTAAAAAACAAAATATTAATTTAAACCGCCCTTATCATGAGCGACTGCGATGACACCTTCGGCTTTTTAACACGTGGTATTTTTCAAGCAGTTTATCGCTAATTGGATATGACCTAAGAAAGGGATTTCTCAGACCTGTTGGCGTTTTTTTGAACGAAATAAAAATATTTCATTTTCCTCCGGCCGAAGGTCCAATAATAAAAATCTTTATTATCTCAAACAAATTTTTCAGCGACATCATCTTGTGTGGCATTTTCCAATTCTGGAGATTTGTCTGGGTTTTCGTATTAATGGTTTGCCTTCATATCCTTAGATACACTTCCCCACCCACTTAGACTTTTACTAACAACCCAATGACACACTTTCCATTTGTTACTTATCAATATTTTTCATTGTCCCTAAACTTCGTTTCTTCAACCAATTGATAACAACTTCCATTTTCCCCAGATCTCGGTTAGATGCTTGACCAGGATATTTTTCGACACCTGTTATATGTCAGCCGTGCGAGTGTGTGCTCGCTTAAGACCTGTTTTCGTATTATTTTTTCTTTCTTTCTTCTTCGTTTTCTTTCCTTCTTCCAGATCGCTTGAACGTAAAGAAAGAATTATTCTTAAAACCCAAAAATATTTTTCGGCCCTAAATAATTATTAAATGGTTGATAAACCGTAAAAACAAGTCATATATCTATGAATATTTCTTTCAAATCGTCAGGATGCATGGTGCCACAGTGGTCTGTTTTTCTTTAAATTATATATATATATATATATATATATATATATATATATATATATATATATTATTGATTTAAAATATGTTTTTTTCTACACAGTTCTAACCAAGTTTCAAATATTTTTTTGAAATTTTAGAGTAACTTATTTCTGGGTTTTTCTGTGCTTTTAAAACCCAGAAATAAGTTACTCCAAAATTCGCTTGAGGATGGAATGGAACAAATGTCTTTAATTCAATTACAAAATTAAATTTTAGGCTTTTAGCTTCCATATTTGAAACATGGTTAGAACTGTGTAGCGAAAAAAAACATATTTTAAATCAGTTAGTTTATAATATTAATGCTCTGTAAATTTACATTGAGCACTATTTTATAAAAAAAAAAACATTTACAAGAACACCGGATCATATACTTTTTTTTCTTTTTATATATATATATATATATATATATATATATATATATATATATATATATATGTGTGTGTGTGTGTGTGTGTGTGTGTGTGTGTGTGTAAAAAAATTTTGGTTAGATTCTGTACAAAAATTTATTGTGTAGTCTAAATTGACAATTGGAAAAAAGGCACTTAATATTTAATATAGTGTAATATTTAATATATATTTATATAGTGTAAATTATTTATAATCTATGAGTTTTTAAAAAGACGAATTAAAACTTTGTTTCTTACAATTCGATTTTTAATGTTTTTTTCTTAGAAAAATAATTTGTTGTTTTCCAGTTTTAAACTGTTTTACTTTAACCGATTTCGCCTAGCTTTTCAAAAAGTTTGGAAATGTTTCTATCTCCACGTGTTGATGCTTATGTTTGTACCAATGAAAAAAAAATGAATCAAGGGACGTAACTGGCTATATATCAAGTTTATGTTAAGGGGAATTTGGTAGAATATATTTATGCAATGAATTAAGTATGGGTTTGATGAAAAACGTTTTCTCATTTATCCGCCTTTGTTCAGTAATTCTGTAGTCGCACTAGCAGAATGGGAAGACATTAAATTTGACAGATTTTGTCATCCACATTCCTCTATATGTCGGCTAAGGTGTATTTTTCTGGTGTGGAGGGGCCCCTAATTTGTTGGCGATGAACTGTCATCCTTTGCCGGCGTGACTGGCGGGTTTGGCCAATGTTATGCGCGTGGCAACGTTTGTATGTAATCATGTATATTAAATTCTCTGAATCGCACGAGAAATCATTTATAATATCTAATTTTGAACTTAAATTCATGGCCTTCTATAGGTATTTTCATACCCGGAAATATATATATATATATATATATATATATATATATATATATATATATATATATATATATATATAAAAGAACTGTGGATCATCAGACTTTACTTCCAAAGTTAGGAAGTAAAGTCTGATGATCCGCAGTCCTTTAAAAGGGCTGTGGTGAAATAATTTATTATATGGAACCTTAAAGTGGTCTGTTTTTATTTAAATTATTTGCTCTGGATGTACATTGAGCTCTCTTGATTTTATCCTCCTTAGGTTTACCCATACGGATTACCTAGTTTTTCATAAACTATATATATATATATATATATATATATATATATATATATATATATATATATATATATATATATATATATAATGGGTTCTGTCTACATCTGTATATAAACGTATTTAGGTAGGTGTGCGTAAGTTGGTGCGTTCCAATGCCCTGTAAGTATTCAATCAACGCAAAGGAGACTATTCCGAATTCTCGTCTTTAACAAAAAAAAAAAAAAAAAAAACGCGCAAGAATGCGGGAAAAGGAATGGAAAACTAAATTCCATTAACGATATCGAAAACTGAAGACATCAGGGCACGCCTGTACCCGCAGCGCACTTGGTGACAGTTTCATTAACAGAATCAGGAATCAAATTGAATTCGTTCGTTGGAATAATCATGATGGCTGCGAAGATTCGCCTCCGATGTCGCGATGTTTTTTTGTTTATTTTTTCTGTTTACTTGTTTATTTCTGAAATATTTTGCCAACTTTTGTTTAAGTCTTAAATTTTTCACGAGTAGGTGGAGGAGGGGGAAGTCTTATTGTAGATTTTTCTCCGGTAATCTGATTTCACACTGCGTCTAAATTTTGTTGTTGATTACTGTGTAAAGAAAAATTGTTTAGATAATAACATCCCTTTAATCAAAACGAACGAAACGGCAGGTGTTCTTTGCAGCTCACGTTCTTGTGTTGAAACATGCTTCTGAAGACATACCGACGAATGCATTAAAACAGATGCACATGCGAACGAAATTCACGGGCTTGCAGTCGAAGGCTTTTATATGGTTAAATATTAAAATAATTTTTTTTATCATACATAAAACATATTAAAGAAATAATTTTTTAAAAATAGATAAAATAATTATTTCTCCCATTAATATTGGGTTGAGGCATAAAATATCCGTTTTTCTTTTTGAAGAATCCGCTTCCATCTTGTTGATAAAAACTTGTAGAACCTTAACATCCACTTTATATTTTCTAAGTGCCAGCATATGCTAGATTGTAATCTATTTAATCTTTACATGCCTTTCTCCCTTCAGAACATAGGCGATGATGGCTCTCCACATCTTCCTATCCATTGTGATCTACGCACCCTGTTGCGCCATCCATTCCTACAAGCTCGTCGCTGCTTTCCCTTACCTCTCTTGTAGTCAATATGCCCCGTGAGAGTTAAATTTTCCAAGCCCTCCATCCTTAAGTATTTGTCCAGAGAATTTGAGCTGTCTTTTCCCCATTCTGTGTATAAGTAGTCTTTCTGCTAGCATTTTTGCTGCCTACTCGCTGCATTCACGGAATTCTCAGTATCCTTCTGTTGAACAACATTGCCGCTGCCTCCTGCTTTCTCCTCTTCCGTGGGGAGATTGTCCAGCATCCACTGCCTCATAAGAGGATGGATGGCACATAGCAATCCTTCTAAACTTTTCTTAGTTTATAACGAAAATTTGTCCGTTTATCAGCACCATTAGTACCTTTTGGACTTTTTCTATCGCTAGATTAATGCTTACTTCGGATCTCGGTGTCACATTTTCCATACTCAGTTAAATCCGTTTGCACCCGCTTCATGCTGATCTCGTCAAGTTGTAATTTGCATCTTGGGGTTTTCGCTTTGGCTTACGGCCACTTTACATCCAAACACCAGTTCCAATGTGATCACCTGCGTTGAGCAACGTCGAGTCTGGCGAGTACCTAGATGGGTGACTGCTTACTTGCTGTAAACTTGGACGTACGTCTTTTAAAACATTGTGATTATAAATTTTGACAAAAATCAAATAATTGTCAGATTTTAATGAAACTTTCAGGACTTATTCGCAAATGACTGAAATTATTTTAGAAATATGTTGTCTTAGAAAAAATATTAGTAATTTTCTTTTTACATCTCTTTGCCCCACTTATTTCATTTCATGAAATTTCGAGAAAATGAATTTTGACCTATCTCATATTAATTAAAAGCAGAAGACCTTGGAGACTTTAAACGATCAATTTCTTTTTTTTAATATTTAGCGAAACTCTGCTTTGAATCGTAAAATTAAAAAAAAAATTTAATTAGAAAAGCATTTAATTGCTTTTATGGATAATAATATCATGGACAGTATTATTTTAAATAAAAAATGGATGCATATGTAAATTTTCCAGGATTTTTTTCATTATTTCGAAACTAACTGATTAGGATAATTTATAACGTTTTAAATTCTGTTTAAACGGTATAAATTCTGTCTTATTTTGACCCAGTTAGGTGATATTAAGTAAAATCTGTATTTAGTAATCATATATGTAAAATGTCATTACAATTTGGCAACCACCAATATTTAAAAAAAAATATGTTTGATGTATTTTTTATATGTGCTTTAATGTGCCGACTTTTGTAAATACGAACATTATCAGAAAATAAGAGCGATAATTATAGTAAGTTTCAATTCAAAGTAATTAAAATTCAATAAACCTTAGATTGGGGGAATATTCTTTTTACTTTTTAAGATTACTTGGTAGTAAAAATTAAAGAAAAAAAGAAGTTCACGTTATATTCCTCAAATAATATTTATAGATATATCTATCCACCGTTGAAAAACTTAGATAAACTTGCATCTATCAGTCAAGCTGCCAACCTGTCAATACCTTAAACAAACAGCTATTGTTATGTTAAAAAATGCATTTCAGCGATATTTTAAACTTGAAGTAAGTACTTTTTGTTTCGATTTAGATTAATTAAAGTTCAAATAATCTAATATTCCTCGAAAAGTGATTCGTAAAAGTATATTTTGCTTTTGGAAGATCTTTTTAGTAAAGAGAATTACATCCTGATGACAGATGGCTAAAAATGCTGCTAAAATCACCTATTTTGCAATTTCAAAACGAAAACTCATAGCAGATAATGTAAATTAATTTTGAAATACAGAAAAATGTGTTTTGCTTATTTGAAATATTAAATTTAATCTTTTAGCTTGAAAATAAAAATAAGATAAAATCTTTAAGAAAGATCTTCCTTTTTTTTAAAAATTCATTTAAAACTTAGATATCGTGTTTCTGTGGAGTTTCCTATACATACATACATACATAAATATATATATATATATATATATATATATATATATATATATTTTAACATATATGAATTCTCATGCACTCACGAGAGTTTGTCGTCAATAGCAAAAATCAAAAAAAAAATTAAATTTTATTCATCAGACGCCTATGTACCAAATGCTCTCGTAAATTGACTTGACACATGTCGAAACCAAGTGCAATTCCTGCATATACCTGTCAGCAAATTCAAAACAGTCGAAATACCTTAGAGAATTAAGAGGTGAACAGACATTCAAAAACAAATACCAAAGGAAAAGATTAAAAGTTATGGATTATGGAAATGCTATAAGATGTGTTAGTTTTGAAACATGAATAAGGTATACATTGGCAAGATTGTCTTAGGCCCCACCATGCGTGTAGAAGTTCGTAAAATGTAACCAGGTCGTGTAATATTTACTAGCACGTACGCACGTACGCATACGTGTCCAAATCTACATATCCACACATAAATGTACTCCCTTAGTGCTACTATCCAACGAATCACCACTTCCCGTTCCATCCTCCCAAAATCCATATGGTAAGCGTTTTTTGGGGATTTTAAGTTTGTCTTTATGCCTACACTTGAAGATAAGCTCGTTTCGTTGGTTTAATAATTGGTTAGTAATTGTGTACTTGATTATGGCAGTTTTTCCTGTATACATACATCGCATATGTCCCAAAAATTGTTGTGGGTTCAGGACAGATAGAGGATTACCCATTTGTTTATTGGGATGAGGTTATTATCATTAATTTTTCAATAATGCTTGGATAGAGCGGTTTGGTTTCTAAGGTTAATATTTGAGAAGGAATGTCGCTGTGTGTATAACCTTTGTTTCCAATTTCCGGCAGATATTCCTATGTATGTCTTTATGTCTTTAGTTTTTTCTCTCGGGAAAATTCTCTAAAGTTATTTGCTGTATCCACATATTATTGTGACTTTTAATTATTATCTGTACTAGTGACCACTTCTTAACAATCAACCAACTGTATAAATCCATTTTTTTAAGCGTTTCACCCCACGCAAGGCGAGAAGACATAGGACGCAAGGGGTTACAGAAAATTTGGAGCAAGATCAGATAGGAGTGATAGAAGAAAGGATGAGGAGAAGTGTAGTGGATAGATCAAGGCAACTGGAGATGTCGATTGACATTACATTTGAATAGCAGTTCCAAAAATTAAGAAATATCTAGGCAGGTCAGGCTGCTACAGATACCCCTACCCCGTCTTTCCTTCTCACTCTCTTCTTCTCAAAGCCTTGCATTCTCTCTATATCACCCTATTTCGTTCCCCACATTTCAGTGTCTCCACTGACTATCAGACTTCGACCTAAAAAACAAATGCTTAAGCATTACAATATTAATACTAAATTTTATTTAGATTAAGATCACTTTAATTAAATTAATTTGAATCAACCTGATTTGTCCTGCATAAAAAAACAGCAAACAGTATCGGGCAATATAACATACAATCCAATATTAGATACTAAAATGCATAAATTCTTGGATGAGAAAACCGACTATGACTAACCATTAATCTCTTAGTCCTATCTTTACCCAACCCTTTTCTCTCGTCTTCTCTCCTCACACTACCTCCTCGCATGTGCCCGTCCGGTGTACTTTCTTCATTTGCGGAGGTGGCTTTGTTCTGATGAGCTGAACATCACGGTGTTCACGAAATAAAAATTATAAACGAAATGGTCTACGTTTTCTTATTATCATATATATATATATATATATATATATATATATATATGGGGTGGGTAAGAGAGAGAGAGAGAGAGAGAGAGAAATAAAGAGATGACAAAGAATTGAAGGAAAAGTTCAAAGACGTACTTTAGGAGCGACTTAACACCTTTGAACTTTTCCATAACTTGACAGCACTTGCATTATTTGAGATTTTTATTGAGCACTTCCCTTGCAAATACGTCTTCACTTTTAAACGCGTAAACTTACATTAGTTTACATGCTTTCTTCGCCGGAACTTACAAATATATATATATATATATATATATATATATATATATATATATATATATATATATATATATATATATATATATATGCCGTGCTGGTGTTAATAAAACAGTGTTCGATGTAATATACAAGTGTTGTTATATATATTAATAAATATACATATTATCCCTCACCGATAGCACGTGAATAATAATATATATATTTATTAACACACACAAACACACACACACACACACACACACACACACACACACACACATATATATATATATATATATATATATATATATATATGCGCATGGTGGTAAAGGCATATAAATCTTTAAGTATATGCAGTGATTATAAAATCCTTTGATGAATCTCGTTCTAATGTCCATCACAATACCTTTAATATTCTTTTTATATATATATATATATATATATATATATATATATATATATATATATATATATATATATATTAATTTCGGCAATGGCTTCCCCTGGCGTTATTAAATCAAAGTATACCACCGCCATTACATTTCTATTTTCAAGAAATAAAATTATCCGAGACAATAAACACATCTGCTCTACGGTTTGTCATTAATGGAAGATGATTCGTTAAACGGACTCATCTTTACTACTGAGGATTTTTCTTTTCCTCGTGTGTTGTCTTTTTTATCCTGTCTATGGACATCACTAAATTATCAACGCTCAATTCCCAAGTAACTTTCTCTTTGACGAAAGCCATTCTTTTAAGCCATTGTTTAAATGACCAGCAAGAAAAACAGTACAACGACATGAAAGAACCATTCTCTTCAGACAAAGAGATTAAATAAACTTGTTATTTTCCTTTCATTTTATTTGTTAAATTTTACTGAATTACAGCCGTCGATCATTAAGGGTAATAATAGTTGGCCAGTCTTATTCTAGGATACCCGTCTACTAATAATCCCTATTGCAGACGCTCGCTCAGGCACATTTGAGTTTTCTCAATACCTACAGAGCACACCTGTGTTTTATACTGCAACTATGCTGAGCAGACTTTAGTTACAGTTTCTGGGAGAGAGTGTTTTATCTAGCGTGATCAAGAATTTGAACAAGGCCAGTATGCTCAATTTCTCGGCCACGATGACTTGTGGTTTTTGGCTATTACAGCTATCGAAAGCACTCAAGAGTTTCGTCAATCCAATTTCACTCACAAGGCTTGGGCCAACCCGTAGTATGGTTATCAGGCACTTTCCAAAGATGCCACACGCAGAGATCGACTTCGATCCATTCCACTAACATTGGGAAGACACCGTCCTTACAAATCGACCGTGGTGAGATTCGAACCCGGGTCTCATGGTCAGAAACAGACGTTCTAACCACTCGCCCACTAATTTATATATTTATATTTAAAAACGTGTATTTAATTAATTAACTGCCATTCATTAGTGTTCTATTTTTCAAGAATTGTTTCAATTTTCATATCAAAAATAGGTCTGTTTACGAATATCGTCTTATATACTGCAGAAAAATGTTTGAAATTTGCATTTTACTTGGCCTTCAACAAGTTGGCATCTATTTGTAAAACTTTCCTTAACTATAACAAGCCAATTTATGAATGAAATGATCATTTAAAATTTTTGTTTCAAAGATTTCAAGTAGTGAATATATCTTATTTTGCGAAGCGATAACGAGCGGGCGATGCATGGCTGTAGAATTATATATTTTTATGCTACAATTTGACTTGTATTCCATAGTCACGTATTTTATCCAGTGAGGATCAGAAGCCCCCGTGTTCGCCAAAATGGCTTGTCTCAATGATCGCTATCATCACGTCAATGTCATTGGCTCGAAAATTAGCATCACCGAAAAGGTTAATTCAAATCTGTTTCGTCGAATGGTTCATTATCGTGATTAGCAATCAGTCTAATTCCCGATCAAACTGTAAAAACTTTTGTCTGGTGACAAAAAAAAAAGAATTAAAAAATATATATAGTCTAGCATT
>CAHIKZ030000598.1:42500-82500 GCA_903632075.3 Acanthosepion pharaonis
ATCACTATTCCAATGTCTTGCAGTAATTGTCTGAAAGCGACTCTGTTTCGGACTGCCTCTGACTCGACTCTTGACTCGACTTGAACTTCTCCTGTCCTTTGAAGCGCTTAATATATTTTGTCATTTTTTAAAATCTTTACTAGACTTTGTTCTATCATCCATTTGCTAAAGCTTGCTGGGTTGTTTTTGCGTTGATTTTCTCTGTTCCTCTTGCCTTCAGTCTGTGTGTATCAAATTTTCCAAGCCTTCTTTCCCTATTATGTGCCCTAGATATCTCGGCTGTCTCTTCCTTATATTAAATATGAGTGTCTTTTTTTTAATTTCCATTTTTTGTAAAACTTCGTCTATGCACACATTTTACGTCTATGGTATTCTCAGCATCCTTCTGTAGAGCCACATTTCTGTAGCCCCGAATCTCCTCTTCATCTGGAGACGATTGTTTTGTATTCACTTCCATATAGGAGGACTGATATTACATTATAGTTCAGTAACCTTTTCTTTGTTTCTTGCGAAATTTTCCTATTTCTTACTACGTTGCTTAGTTTTGGAAAGCAACTTTCGCTATCCGAATCCGTCTTCCGATTTCAGTGTCGCACTTTTCATCCCCTGTTAAAACAGTTCCCAGATATTTAAATTTTTGTACTTGCTTATTTTCGTATCCCCGATATGTCATTTGTATGTTGGGCTGCCCCTTGTGCTAAATTTTACAATTGATGTCTTTTCTTCTTGCATCCATGCAATACCTGTTGCAGGAGTTGTTGTTTCCTTTCTGCATCTGCTGCCAACACCGTGTCATGTGCATATCTTATGTTGTTACGAGTATGGACGCCAATAATGAATCCTGCTAGAACTACTAATTCTCTCAGAATCACCTGACTGTATAGATTGGATAAGTCCTGTGAGACAACACATCTCTTTCTATTTTTGCATATTAATTGAATTATTTTTCTATATACATACAGGCAGTATGCAGCTAGTAGAAATTCTGGGTTATTCTAATATTCTTCCGAAATTAAAAGTTTGCATTTTGTAATTGTTAATCATGTCGTCTGACAAAATTAGCTTTAAACTTCTTATTTTTCCCACTATATCCTAAAGTGTGACATCAAATTTTAAATAAGCTACTACGTTTAGTGATATAAAGTTCAGTTACTAAACTTATTATTTAATATAATTCCTCACATTAATTTTAGCCCATGTCTATTCATTTAGATTCTCTGCAGCTACATTATCTTACATGCTCCCCCGCACACACAGTCATCTGTGTTGATATCGTCTCCGTGTCAATTGATTGGTGCAAGTGTGTTTTGCCTTGATTTTCAACAGTGTAAAATGTAAAATACAGTCTCTTTTGATCGATTTAATGCACTGTCTATTTCAGGAACTTCTTATTACCTCAGGTACAACTTAATTCTTAGAATTCATTATCTGTGAGACGTGCCGGAACAAGTAATTTCTAATTCAATAACACGCTTCTGGTTCCGTTTTCTATTTTCAATCAGTGATATTCCTAAATTTTAGCATTTCGCAGACATTCCTTCTGTTCGTTTGCCTCGAAGAATGGCAGTATTGAAATTAAATACCATCTTGATTTTCACGAGCGACCGTAGAAGAAGAGATATTAACAATAATGTCTCTTTCTTATAAAGGGTACGATGGATAAATTGTCGTATAAATGACGCAAAAATGAAAATAATACTGACATCTCCTGTTAACAGATAGGTTTACCAAAATTACACAGAAATATCTTAAAATACTAAAATGTAAATAAAATCACCATTGACTTTAACCACGCCCAACAGACAACTTCGGAATCTCCTGCAACTCTTCTGGATGATCTCCTTCAGTTGTTGAATGCTGCACAAAGCCTTGCTGTCTGTTCATCTTTGGTGTTACAAGAAGTTTTGTTGGTATCTCGCTCAACGGCACCTGACATATAATATCCAAGGGGGTTCTGTCTGGGGAGGGCCAAATGTAAGGTGTGATGTGGCTGCAAAAACCTATAAATGCCTTTCCATGCATTAAGTACAGTCACCTACAGATATAGCAATCTTGAACAATATATATATATATAGTCTCTGTGTGTGTGTGTATGTATATATACACACACATACGTACACACAGACTGTTTCGCATCCGAATGTTTCAGGCCAGGATCGAAACCCGTCTGATTCGGCAAGAGTCGGAGATTTCCTCGCTAAGCTATTGGCTCACGATTGAAAGAAAGGCGAATTTTTACGTACTTATTCTCTGAATAAACACGCCACTGACTGACAGTGCTCAAATCAGGAAGAGCTTGTAATATTAGCATTATATATATATATATATATATATATATATATAACACGCCAATGACTGACAGTTCTCTATTCGGGAAGAGCTTGTAATATTAGTAGTATTAATCGTTGTTCACGTACTCGCACTTAACTCCCAAGAGTTCACAACCGAATTTAAGTATTTCGTGTGCGTATATATATATATATATATATATATGTGTGTGTGTGTGTGTGTGTGTGTGTGTGCGCGCGCGTGCGTGTGTGTGTGTGCGAGCGTGTGCGAGCGGTGCGATGGATATATTGTCGTCTAAATTGTACAAAAATTAAAATAACGCTGACGTTTCATTTTAACAGGTATATTTACCAAAATTACACCAAAGTATCTCGAAAGACTAGAGCATAAATAAAATCACTATTAACATTAGCCGCGCCCACCAGACGACTTCGGAATCTCCTGAAACTCTTCTGCATGGTCTCCTTGTTTAAGTTGCTGAATGCTGCCATAAGCCTTGCCTTCTGTTCATCTTTGGTGTTCGATGGATTTTTTTTTCTTTGTTTCTCGCTCAACTTCACCCCACACATAATGATCAAGGGTCTGCAGTCCGTGGAAAAAGGTGGCCAGATGCAAGGGGTTATGCACGCTTCTGGAATTTACTTGGGATTTTTACTATCTAAATGTGAAGGCTCGGAATGAACGCACCTATTCAAAACAACAGAAAAATAAATTACAGTGGTAACAATCAAAATACGAGTAAAAATAACAACAGCAAAGACTAAATACCCTTGAAAATGTTTAGAGAAGTAGACAAAAGCGCTTGCAACAATAACTAAATATGGTAAATGTTTGTATTTCCTTACTCCTACAAAAGGGAAAAAACTTAAAATATTAAAAGAAAGGTTCTATATATATATATATATATATATATATATATATATATATATACGAATATAAAATTGAGTACTGGTGTTAGTAAAATATTGATTCATGCATAATATCAAAGATATAATGTTCAATGCAACTGTCGAGTTATGAAACTCAGAGTCTTGATACCAGTGAAAGATATATATATATATATATATATATATATATATATATATATATATATATATATATATATATAATAAAGTTGATAGATAAATGCAGACATTATTTTGATTCAATATAATATGTAATCCAAATTTAGAAAATTGACTCCAACACAAAAATGAGGTCATTATATATTTAGGAAAATATGAGACCAGATTAAAAACGCTTAAAAGAATTATTTCGCCGTTTCTTTCTGTTGTAAAATAATCATTTAATAAAAATATTAATTTTAGCATGAGGCATATTTCATATGTTGCAATGACATCAATTCCTATAGTAATGGCTTTTGAACTTAATAAACATATGAAACCAATGTATTCAAGAAAAGTGACGACATGGTCGAAGCCCATTTTGGTTTTAATCAATCATGACTTTAAAAACATACAATTTTTTCTCGAGAGAGAGAGCAGAAAATAATGGACTCGATTTATAAAGCAAATATCCGAATGGAGGAAAATATTTAAAGAAATTTGCTGCCAAAAACAAAAGAACAAAATATATATTTTTTCCTTCAACAACTCTTGGCTGGTCGATTTCTTGTATCGATTCGTAATTAGAAACCATTCCAATTAGTGATTCGTGTTAATTACACTGACTGCCGTGACTCACGAATGTGTGATAGAAATAAGGTTTTACGTGCCAAATGTAGAGAGAACCTTAATGATTGGTCAATGCCTTGGCCATATAATTAAGGCCCATTATAATCTTCTGAAGGAACCCTTTCAAATGTGGATAGTGTTACGGTTTTCAAATACTCTTTCTTAGGAAATCGCAGTGCTCTATAACAAAGAGTAATTACACAAATAATAATAATTGCATATACCCAATACATACATATATATCTCATATATTTCCTGTTTATACGTAATTTTCATAGATATAACTACTGAAGTAAATGCTCTGTTTTTAATTAAACAGAATTAATTACATTTACTGGCATCATTACGCGAGAAATTTCGTAGAATATATGTGCACTCCGACAGGAATCGAACCTGCAACCCTTACGGAAAACGTCATACACTTTGACGTTACCATTCAACCACAGAGAAGCGTACGAATTACGTCCGAATTACTGTTTATAAACAAACACCCACTGTAACGACATGTCAGTCTATATAACGGTTCCCATAAGAGTTACAGGTTCGATTACTGTCGGAGAGTGCATATTTTCTAAAAAAAAATTTCTCGAACATTCTGGCCTGTAAATGTAATTAACAGAGCATTTACCTAAATAAAGTATATCTATGAAAATTACGTATAAACATAGAATATATTACATAATTGTTGTAATATACATATACACATCCCACAAACACACACAGACACGTACATATGAGATATGTATAAATACATATATATATATAGATACGCACATATGAGATATGTATAAATACATACATACATACATATATATGAAGAAAAATTTGGAAAAAAAACAAACAAAAATCCTTAAATGCAATTATGTTATTTAAAATGAATGAAATGTCGACGTCTGACGTTTCGGTTTGATAAACCTTTTTCAAGACAATATTCATTAAAATACAATTCAGTTCAATTTGACAAGGACGATGGACATAAAAAACAAGTCCTATCCAAAACAGATAACTGAAAATTTTTAAAATGATCAGCTTTCCGTTAAGCATGGTCACGTTGTCGTCACATGGGCGACGCTTTCAAAACGTATTCCTAAAAATATTTGATTATTTCTGTCGGATCTATATCCATTTACATTTACTTACATATATATATATATATATATATATATATATATATATATATATATATATATATATATATGACGATTGGCTTGACGATTGCATATAGCATGAAACAGAATGTCGCCTCTAAGTGTTGACTTCTCTGTTTACTTATATATATATATATATATATATATATATATATATATATAAATGTCTCATGCGAAAATTGATATTTTTAGAAAATGAGTATTTTACAACAGAAAGGAATGACAAAACATTAACGTGTGTGAGTGTGTGAATGAACGTAAAGAGCCCGTGTTTCAAAGTATGTTCATACGTGTGTGTGTGTGTGTATGTGTTTCTGTTGTAATGTTCATGGAATTTTCCCATAAGTGGGAACGCGTATCTTCTGTGAGAACTTACATAGTTGTAGTTCGCTGAAAATTAAAGAAAGAGAGGGAGAACGAAGTATTCTCAAGTATTCATAGTTTAGGGATAGCTCCACCAAGTGGTGAAGTCAGAATTTAGGAGAAGATAACTCCGACAACTTCATCCAGAGCTGAAAAAAATACACGACTGCAACAAAGATAACATTATACACAGCAATAAACTTGACAAAAACAGCTACATAATTCCACCTACCAACTCAATAATACCCACCACCCAACACAATTTCTACCATCTAAAAAACATCCAAATATTCACAACCACTTCCAAATTAATTATGGATATAATCAGAATCAAAGACACCAAAAACCTTTCTATATTTCTGAGATGAGGTATTACGTACATTATTTACATTATTCAAACTATTGTCCTCATCTTTGTCGCCATATTTATAACAACGTTTCGGCCGTTGTACGCTCAAGGACACATTGCACAGTGGATAAAGGCGTTGGTTAGATCCAGTGGTTAAGGCAGTGGAGAACTTTCAGAGGGAAATTGACAGGAGATAACTTATAACGGACATCCATTAAAACATGGCGCGTGGAACTAGAACAGTCTACACCAGTGAGCGAAATAAAGGGTTCAGTTCGATATTCCAACCACGTGAAGAAAGCCGGAACGTACAACGGCCGAAACGTTGTAATAAATATGGCGACAAAGATGAGGACAATAGTCCGAATAATGTAAATAATGTATTTTAATTTATGTTTTCGTATTTGCTTCATTTTGGTATCTCTTGTGTTTCGTTCTCATCTTGGATGGTCCTTGTTGAGGTAAGAGCTAGTTACCCTATCATGAATTGATCAGTCTATTCATGATAAGTAGTCCTGGGTAATTGTCTAGAGGAAGACTTTATTACTAATATCGAACCCGGCGAAATTCTTTCGAACTTAAAAAACATGGAATGGAATGACAGTTAGCCAGGGTAGTTTAGAGACGTATCGGAAAGTTATTGTACGTGATAAACGGGTTTATATGGGTGTATAAAATACATCTAAATCAAATAAGAAGAAGGTACTCAGACAAAAAGAGTACCCGAGAGGAGCATCCAGTGGCTGTTCTGTATGACGTTATCGATGTACATATGCCTCAGCTTGATCCAGAAATTACAAACTCCAATAAAGGGAAGAGACAGCCTACAAAAGTGTTGGATCCAGAAATAAAAATGTATAAATTCTATCGGAGGTAAGTCTCAAAAGAGGAATTGTTATGGTAAGAGCCAGTTACCGTCCTGAGAATGGTATGAAATGAACAATGCAATAATCGAGGCCCTTTTTAAGAAAAGTGGTAAAAAAGGCCGCTTATATCAAAAAGAGTTGAAATTTGTTGGACACATAATGAGGAAAATAGACTTGGAAAATTTGATACTCACATGAAAAGAGAGGCAGGAGGAGACAATGAGTAACATACCTAAGGAGTTTTTTTTTCTAAATTAACAGGGATTGTATAGGAAAGAGCTAAAAATACAGTAAGTTGTGGAGAGCCATGATCACACATGCCTGGAAATGACACGGCCGAGAGAAGAAGACGTTTGATTTTTGCAACGTGGACCATTCAAGCAATGGTCTTAATTCGATCGGAAATTTGATCTGGAAACCGAAGTAGCATTTCAGTCGGGTTCTAATTAAGTTATACGCAAGAGAAACAAACGTGGGCAACACGAACTAAAAGCTTTTCAACGTTTATTTCATGTGAATAAATCGTATTAAACTAACCTTAAAAGAAAGGTAAGTGATCGTTGTCTGACTTTAGAAGACAAGTCCAGTTTCTTATAGGGTAATCTTTCAAAATAGGATGACCATGTGCACCTCTAACTCTTAAACATTCTCTCTCTCTCTCTCTCTCTCTCTCTATATATATATATATATATATATATATATATATATATATATTAAAGAAAAACAGACCAATTTAAGGTTCCATTATAATAATTTATTTCACCAGAGCCCTTTTAAAGGACTCCGGATCATCAGATAGCACTTCCAAAAATGAAACGAAAAAGGAAAAGAAAATTGATGGGTAGTGTAAGTTTTTGTAACTTAACAGAGAGTGTAATAGGAGTAGTTAGAGAGACCTGATTGAGTTTAGGGAGAGTTTAATTTAATATCTCTCGCAATCATACTTCGTATTGGGGGAGGAGGAGTGACCAGACCTTGACCTATTTAAACGGTTAGCTTAACGGAAGTGATGTATTGAAATGGGAGGGGAGAAGGGAGAAAAGAAGAAAGAGGGAGAACGAAGTAAAGAGAAAGGTTGAAAATGGATTTTAAATATGGAGGAGATGGTTGGTAAGTTTTAGCAATTTATGTAAAAAATAGATTTTAATGTTTGATTGTAATTTAGATGTCAAAAAAACCCTGAAGAAATTAATTTGATGCTTGCTAGCAATTTAAAGATTTAACTTATTTTACAAATAATTTAGGGATTTCATATAAGTTAAATACTGTATTTATTAACACATTCATAGAGAACATATAAAAATTTTTTTAGACTATAACAGTTTGTTTACCTGACCAATAGTACTCTTTTAATATTGTAAAAGACAGTTAAGGTAACATCTTTATCAGTTTGAATCTAATTCATGAATGTAATTTGTAATTATTTTTAGATGGGTAATCTTTCTTACTTAAAGTTTAGGTTTCGAATTAAGATGGAGAAATATTTGGACATTGAGCTCTCAGGATTTCATCCTCCTTGGGATTATCCATTCGGATTAACAAGTTTAACTTATATATATATATATATATATATATATATATATATATATATATATATATATATATATATATAGTGGTACTCACCTGGAAAAACCTTAGGTATTTCGGCTTGTAATGGAACAAACCATTACCCAAGGAAAAACGAGGAATAAAAAAGAAAGAACTAAGAACATGAAATTGAGGAAAAAACAATCGTCCAGAATTCAAGCTCAGTCCAAAGAAAAAATAACCTCTAAAACGAGTAAAAGTAACTACGTAAAGAGCTCAATACTCAATAAGAAGAGCAAACCTAATATAAACCTAAAGAGCCAGGTAAACGTACCTAGGTTTCACCTGTTACGCTGACGATCCGTTTAGGTAGGTTTACCTGGCTCATATAAGGCAGGATGTATGTGTGTGTGTGTGTGTGTGTGTGTGTGTGTGTGTGTGTGTGTGTGTGTGTAACGAATGCACGGCCGCAATTTTCGACGGATTTGCACCAAAATTTACATGCACATGTTCCAAGTTAGCGGAAAAGCCAAGACCGACTTTGCATTTCCCAACTCCCATAGAGAGTAGAAATAATCAATTTTTTCATGTAGTTTGCGGCCATTTTCTACTAGCCAGAGTGATAGCCTATAGCTGGCTGCCATGAATAGACAGGAAGATTCTATTAGCCAGCGTGAGAGCCAACAGCTGACTGACACGAATGTTAACTAGCATGCAAAAAAATCGATAGCTGCATTCGTCACAAGTGGGAAAAATGTAAACCTCCATGGCACTTTACTCCAATTGGCTCATTCGCTGGCTTATACTCAATGTTGATTCTGATTCCGCAGAATTGGGTTGGACGTGAAAAAGTATTTGTTGTTAACATTCTTTTTTCATTCGGTTTTTCCCGTTACGAGTCCTTTTTTAAAGCTGATCGTTTTGTGTTCATTTTGTTTAGTTCTTTTTTCGTAACAGATTTAATGTTTAGTATAGAGCTTAGAAAAAATTCGCAGTGTGAGATAGGCGAGAAGTTAGGCATGTAGCAACATTAGCACGGCAAAGGACACTCCTTTAAAGGCAAGGAAGGGCAAAAATATTTTAAATCAGATGATAGCGATTGCTGTATGAGTCGTACAATTTTTGAATCAAGCACGACCAACGCCGGACCATGCTGCTAGTATATATATATATATATATATATATATATATATATATATATATATATATATATATGCCGGGGGTAACAGCAAAATTGTCCAACTCTTGTAACTGCGTGGTATAATTGTCCATCCTATAAAATTCTAAATATCGGATATAAAACTGGGTTTCTTTTTCAAAATTTTCAGTTAAGACGTTTAACCATTTTGATACAATTTGTCGTAAGAATAATTGAAAGGCACTTTGAGTTATTCAGCTAGAAAGAGAACAGGTTAAAATCGTTTTGTTTCAGCATCACGGTCTCTCAAACTGAGAAATGGTGAGAGGAAAAATCATTCAGGCCTTCAGTTATGGTAGCAACATTCATACCCTGGCTTCCTTCTTCAAAGTCTATTCAAGAACTATCAAGAGAACCGTGAAAAAGTTTAAAATAGAGGGAACAATAGGAGCTCACAACAGAAAGAGGGAGTATCCTTTCAAATTAAAGCTAAATACATCCTTAGTAGAGTATTATAAAAACACCGGAGAACTCCAGTAAGATTATCACTTCTCAGATATAACAGTTCAAAGCTTAATCTAACAATTGGACAAATTACACGATTTAGGCAAATTTGCTCTTACACCCATTATATCTATCTATCTATTTATCTCTCTCTCTTTCAAATATATATATATATATATATATATATATATATATATATATATATATATATATATATACATTTAGTTTATGAAAAACTAGGTAATCCGTATGGGTAAACCTAAGGAGGATAAACTCCAGAGAGCTCAATGTAAATCCAGAGCAAAAAATGTAAATAAAAACAAACCACTTTAAGGTTCCATGTAATAAATTATTTCACCACAGCCCTTTTAAAAGGACTGCGAATCATCAGACTTTAATTCCAAACAAAAAATGAAAAGAAAATTTACACATTTTTGACTGGCCGTATTAAACATATGGAAATTAACGAAGTGAGGGGGGAGAGAGAGAAGACATGAGTGAGTTAGCAGATATTGACATATTTAAACGGTTAACTTAACGGAAGTTATATATTGAAATCGAAGGGGTAGAGAAGAAAAAACTCATAGAGAGAAAAAGAGAGAAGGAAGTGAAGAGAGAAGAGAAGAGAAGATGTCACTAAATTTCTTAAAAAAAAAAAGGCCAGAAACAGAAGCTGTTATTTTGCTTTACTTTGAAAGTGTTATTTTGGGGGTTTATAAAGATTATAATGTTTGATATAAATTTGAATATATATATATATATATATATATATATATATATATATATATATATATATATATATACACATATTATTGCACAATTAACCGAAGAACGCAAGTTAACAAAAGAAAAGAAAAAACAATGTTAAAGAATATTTCGACAGAACGTCTGTTTTCTTCAAGTTATATGTTTAAAAAATTATGAAAGTATTAAAATATACACATCTACAAAGAATATATTTTTAGACTTGTAAAATATTTATACATATTTAACTGCATATAGCAATCTACGCTAATGAAATTTTTGACATTTTTGACATTTTTACCATTTCCCCGTCAGCTACTATATATGGAAACGTTCGTTTTGTAAAAAAAAAGTTCCACAATAACAACGGACAAATTTTAAAATTCTAAAATAACCTAACAGAGCGCGGTCGCGCATGTATTTAAAAATGACTATCACAACCGAATGCAGATTTCATCGTAGTTACAATTATCTTGACTTTTTAATTTGCTCCTGAAGAGGATCTCTGAAAAGGTTGAAAGTACTTGGGTTAAAAAAAAACAAAAAAACTACGGCACCTTCCTTGATGAACGCAAAGAAACTGATTAGGCAACTCCGAGTTTCATGCTGAAGAGGTTAAGCTCAGATTAACATTTAAGATTGAAAATAAAGTGTTGAAAACGTATATGAGCTTAAATTCAAAATTAAACTACAATTCATTTAAATATTTTTACTCCAATAATATTCCACCCCAACAATAATATATCTCGCGTGGTCCACAAAATCTTTTTAAAAAACCGACCCAAAATATAAATAAGAATAAAAATAAATATAATTATTCCAGCACTTAAAAAGCGCTACGGCATGAAACTCAGAGTTGTGCAATTAATGTTAGATATTATGCATATCTATTAACAGAGAAATCTAATCATTTCGACAGGGGCGGTAGCGTGTTCATTTTCATTAACTATTATTGTATCAATTATGAGTTGCGTTCGAAAATTTATGCTCTGTAAATTTACATTGAGCACTGTTTTGTAAAAATGAAAATATTTTAAGAACATCGGATTATATATCTTCTTTTCTTTCTTTTTAATTATAATATATATATATATATATATATATATATATATATATATATATATATATATATATATATATATATATTGTTATGGGGCCCACCCCTTTTTCATAATTGGACACTACCAGTGTTCTTTTTGAGTGCTGCCGTTAAAAATACCCAGAGTTAGATAGTCAGTGAGAGTAGTCGAATAGGGAGAGGATATACGGAGAGAGAGAGAATATACGAACGGAGATAGAGTAAGGTAACCTCTTGTAAAAAGTCAGTTACCAGCACGTAGACTCTAAAAAAAGTATAACTTCGAGACTGTATATATCTATCTGTATTTGCTACTAACCGCGTTCCTGGACTTACTAACAGTATTACTCTTTGTATGATTGTGTAAATACATTTTATTTCTTATATTTAATTATTGCGTTTGTCATTCCTTGGATATAATGTGTGTGTGAATATGCATGTAAACTGTCAGCTGTAAAGAATCAATGATTAAATGACTTCGAGTGAATGTTCCCTGCTTGTGTCTGAGAGGACAATACTTTTTAGAACTTTGAGGACAGGTGACACAGAAGCACAAGGAAATGTAGCTAATAACAGAAATCACATAAGATGAGAAATTTCAACAGCGACAATATATAAAATGAATATCGCACGTCACTCGATGAGAAAATAGTTACAAAATGAAGATTTTGCGGTTCCACAGTACTTCGAGTAAAAGTTTAGAAAGGAAACTCAGTATCATTACTGGAAAGTGAAATAACAGTGATATTTATTAACCCACTTTCCTGAAAAATTGTTTTTTTAATAGAATTAATTAATTTTTATTTAAGGAATACCGAATGTTTCCATATAAGAAACGCCTAAACTCACCTTTAACATTAACTTGTAAAACACTCAGTAATGTGAACAAGAAGATATTGATTAAAGCAGACATATTAGGATTGTGAGCTTGATCGCGCTCCCACAAACGCATGAATTAATATCTATCTATCTATCTATCTATCTATCTATCTATCTATCTATCTCAAGCTGCCACCATCTATCTATCTATCTATCTATCTATCTATCTATCTATCTATCTATCTATCTATCTATGTTCTTTCTAATTTACAACCTACAACACAGCCAGAAAAACATTTTCTGAATTCTCCAGGTTTAATTACTTGTCTTGAAAATCCGCGTTGGATTAAATCGGGTTTGAGTAATTTTATTTTCAGCAACATATTCATTACCCGGTTTTCTTCAACTTATCTTTCTAATTATTTTTGTATCTACCTACCTTCCTTAACTATCTAATTACATACCTATCAACCAGGATTCTTTAACTATAGAATTATTTACATATCTACCTGGATTCCTTACCTACCTATCTACCTGGATTTCTTAGGTATCTAGTTACCTACTTATTTACTTGATTCCTTAGTTATGTAATTATCTACCCATATACCTGGATCCCTTAGGTATCTAATTACCTACCTATCATCAAGAATTCCTTAGCGATCTAATTACCTACCCATCTACCTTTATTCTTTAGATATTTCATTACCTATACATCTACCTGGATTCATTTCTTCTATAATTACCTACCCATCTACCTGGATTCCTTAGCTATCTAATTACCTACGAACCTACCTGGATCCCTTAATTATTCTAATTACCTACCGATTTACCTGGATACCTTAGCTATCAGTTTATTTAGCTAGCTACATGGATTCTTTAGCCCTGTATTACATACTGCATTCTTTTACTATTTAATTACCTGCAATCCTGAGCTATCTCATTTCCTACCTGCCTATCTATCTGAATTAACTATCTAATTATTCTATAACTATCTAGTTACCTTTCACTATTATATCCTTATCTCTCTCTCTCTCTCTATCTATCTATCTCTCTATCTATCTATCGATCGATCTATCTATCTAATCCCTTATCTACGTAATTAGCTAATTATCTACCTGGATTCCGGGGTTATGGCATGAAACTATTTAATTCCCCACATATCAATCTGGATTCTGAAGATATCTGATAACCAAAATATCTACATTGATTGTTTAAATATTTAATCGTCTACCTATCTACCTGAATTCTTTAGCTATCAAATTACCTACCTATCTACCTGGATCCCTTAGCTAATGGATTACCTGTCCGTCTGTTTGTTTATCTATCTATCTATCTATCTATCTATCTATCTATCTCGACTTCTTAGCTATCCCTCTTTACCTACCTGAAATCCTTAGATATCTAATTACGTACATATTTACCTGGATTACCTAGCTATCTTTCCACATGAATCTCTTAGCTATTGAATTACACGTCTGTCTGTGTGCCTATCTATCTATCTATCTATCTATCTATCTATCTATCTATCTATCTATATCGATTCCCTATCTATCTAATTACCTACATATCTACCTGCATCCCCTGACTACCTGATTACTTATCCATATACTTGGATTCTCTCTATTTACCTAGCTATCTACCTGAATTCCTTAGCTAACAATTTACCTACTGTTATAGTACAGTTCCTTGTATCACGGTGATAGTCCAAGGTAGAACCAATAAAGAAGAACTCGAATACGAATATGGAATAACACAGATATATTACAAACAGGAATATATACAGAGAAGTAGAAAGTGTTAGTATGAACAATCAGGTTTAGTAGGGAGAACAATGTACTCTCGACCAATATCACTATTCCAATGTCTTGTAGTAATTGTCTGAACGCGACTCTGTTTCCGACAGCCTCTGACTCGACTGACTCGCTCGACTGACTGACTCGCTCGCTCTGACTAACTGACAGACTCCTGACTGACCTCACTCCAGACTTCAGATTGAACAGTATTTAGTCAACCCCACCCACAAGGGCATCATGGGGCACAAGGCCAGTTTAACGTGGGATCTCCGAGCCCGTGGGCTGGGCCCAAAATATGACCTTTGAACCCGTATAAACGGGTTTAGGGTCGGTTTACCTCCCCGAAAGAGACTCCGCCCTTCGGCATAGCCTCGTTCGGGTTCCTCCCCGCCCGAAGGGAGAGAGTTCAACCGATCAGCCGGTCAGCCGGTCGCCCGAATTCAGACTGAACTGCCTGCTTCCTCTTGAGGCGCAGTATTTATTACGTATGGAATAATCCATTATGTTATTATGGGTAAGGTACCGTAACACCCACCTCTGAAAATTTTGCGTAGCAGGGGTTTTTTAATATATTTTTTTCTTTGGATCTATTTGCAAAGGTTCAGTAAATTTTCTTTTTCTAGACGATTTTCTTGGTTCTGGCATTATTTGCGGTCTTGTTATATCGAATGTGTCGTATATCGTGTCCAATACCTCTTCTTGAGGTGGACCGTTAGCATCCTGTAACGGTACTTTCCTTATTTGGTTTACGTGTCTTCTGTATGAGAATTTTTTTTCCTTGAACTATATACATCATATTGCCAATTCTTTTCTCAATTATCCCTTGTTCGCAGCAAGAGGTATTATTTTTGTATGCCTTAAAAAATTTATTTCCCCAGGGAGGAATTTTCTTTTTGGTGTGTAGGACTGTGTTACTTGTTTTGTTTTACTCGGTAGTAATTTATCGAACGATGATGTGATTTTCCTAACAAACATGATATCTGCTGGTGATAATGTTGATGGTGTCGCATTATTTTGCGTTATTCTATATACCTGTAGGAATTGCTGTAATGCTTTCTCCGTAGGGACATCGTACGCTTTTCGTAATGCTCTTTTGAGAGTATCCATTGTTCTCTCCGCTTGTCCATTTGATCTTGGATGGTAAGGCGGGGATTTTATATGTTTTACTTGATAGATTTCGCAAAACTCTTAGAAATCTGCTGAAGTGAATTGCATTCCGTTATCTGTTACTAAACAGTCCACTACGCCAAACCGAGCGAATAGCTCGTAGAGGAAATTTATTTTCATTTCTGTAGTAGGATTTTTGCACCGCAACAATTGGTCCTGCATAATCTGCGTGTATTCTTGACCATGGACGATCAGTTTCAGGCCAAGGATTATGTATGATTGGCGGTGCTTTAACTGCTAAATTACAACCCTTGCACATTTCCACCATTTGAGAAATAACCTGGTCCATATTCTTCCAATATACATACCTTCGCATTAGCGACTTCATTCTATTTTTACCCGGGTGTCCTCTGTGGAAATCCTTTAGTATCCGTTTTTGTAAAGTTTTAGAGATTACAACCCTTTCGTTGTAAAGTAGCACATTATCGCATAGAGAAAAGCTGTTAGAAATTTTGTCATTTTTTCTGCTATTTTTGCTTTTGTTTCATTAATAAATTCGTCATTTTTGGCTTCATTTTTTATGTCTTGCAATGTGACTGGGAGGTTTCTGACTGTACAACATAGTACTGTTCTTATGTTTTCTTCATTTCTAAGGGCTGCGATTACCGTATCTTTCAATGGCTCTGTCTTTGTTGGTATAAGTCTCGACAGACCATCCGCGTGCCCGATTCTTTTCGTTGGTAAATATTCCAATCTGAAATTATAGTTCAGAAGAATCGTTCCACATCTAAGTAACCTATTTGCCGTGTACACCGGTAGACCTTTTTTTGAACCAAAAATTTTTATTAACGGTTTGTGATCCGTTTGCAGAGTAAAGTGTCTATCATAGACGTATCTATGGAATCTTGTTACTGCGAAGATGATTGCTAGAGCTTCCTTCTCAATTTGTAAATAGTTTTTTTTCCGCTGGTAGTAGGGTTCGAGAAGCATGTGCGATAGGTTTTATTGTCCCATCTGGCATTTTATGTAATATACACGCTCCGGCACGTAGGCGCTCGCATCACTTGCTACAATAATCTTTAGTTTAGGATCATAGTGTTCCAAAAATAAATCCGATGTTAATGTCTTTATTTTTTTCAAATGTTTTCTGACATTGATCTGTCCACTGCCAAACTTTTTCTTTCTTTAGCAGTTCGTTCAATGGTGCGCGAAGTTTATGCATTTGAAGTATGAATTCCTGGTAGTAATTCACTAATCCAAGAAAACTTTGTAGTTCTGTTATGTCCTTAGGAACTGGCATTTATTTTATTGCTATAGATCTTTCAGGGTCTGAACGTCTACCTACTTGGTCTATTATATGGCCAAGATATTTAATTTCCTTCATGAAAAAATCACACTTATTTTCTTGCACTTTGAATCCGTAGCTTTGAATTCTCTTAAACACTTCTTGTATATGTTGCCAGTGTTGTTCAACGCTTTCGCTATTAATCAATATGTCATCCAGATATGCCAATTTGTATTCTAGTCCTACCATTTAATTTAGTGAATACTTCTTCAGTACTTGGTAGCGGATAGTGGTAGTCCTTTATTGTTGCGTTCAAACCTGTAGAAAAATCAGCACAAACTCGAATTTCTCCGGATTTCTTTTTAACGTAGACCATCGGTGCGGCCCATTTGCTGTATTCTACTTTTTTCAATATGCCCGTATTTTCGAGTCTAGATTATTCTCGGTCAATCTTTTCTATTGACGCAAACGGTACACTCCGTTTTTTTTTTTTAAATAGGTTGAACGTTATCCTTTATTTTGATATTAGCTGCCATTTTCTTGCATCTTCCGAGACCTCCCGAAAATACTTCGGGGAAACTCGTTTTTAGTTTTCCTTTTAATTTGTCTGCCTCGGTTGATAAGCTTTTTACATTTTGGCAGTACGTACTAATAGGTAAATCCCACAATTCGAATTTTTGCATCCAGTCTGTTCCGAATAGGTTTTCGGTATTTCTTAAGACGTACATTTTTAGTTTTTTCGTCATTGCGTTAAATGTTACGTTTGTGATTACTTCACCCCCGAATTTTATCTTTCTCCCCGCAACTGATCTAGCAATTTTCTCCGTTTTCCATAATGATCGACTTAAAATCTTCCATGTTAACGTATCTTTTTGCGTAACCTGATATTCTGTAGCCTGTGCTCGCAAAAAAAAAAAAAAAATTTCTTTGCTGTCAGTGAAATTTGATATCAAGAAAAGAAAAAATTTTCTTTTATTTTTTTAGCATTTAATCGTCGTCCACTGTTACGTACGACGGATAGCAAAAAAAAATGTCCTCCGAGTAGGGAGTTTATTTTTCTTTAAGGGTGACGTATAGCAAAAAAATAAGTCCTCCGTGTATAGAGTTCGTATTTCCTTTTTAGGGGTTTCTTCGTCGTCACTTGTTATGTTGACGAAAGATGATTTTGTTGTTTGTTCTTAACGTGTGAGTTCGAATCTTCGTCGCCAGTTGTTATACGCGACGGATAGCAAAAAAAAAAACCCAAAAAAACAAGGTATGTCCTCCGTGTAGAGAGTTGGTTTCCTCGTCGCCACTGTTATGGTCCGGTTCCTTGTACCACGATGATAGTCCAAGGTAGAACCAATAAAGAAGAACTCGAATACGGATATTACAAACAGGAATATATACAGAGAGATAGAAAGTGTTAGTACGAACAATCAGGTTTAGTAGGGAGAACAATGTAGTCTCGACCAGTATCACTATTCCAATGTCTTGTAGTAATTGTCTGAACTCGGACTGCCTCTGACTCGACTGACTCACTCGCTCTCTCTGATTAACTGACTGACCTCACTCCAGACTTCAGACGGAACGGTATTTAGTCACTCCCCCCCACGAGGGCATCATGTGGCACAAGACCGGTTTAACGGGGGATCTCCGAGCCCGTGTCTCGGTCAAAAAATGCCCTTTGAACCCGTATAAACGGGTTCAGGGTCGGTTTACCTCCCCGAAAGAGACTCCGCCCTTCGGCGTAGCCTCGTTCGGGTTCCTCCCCGCCCGAAGGGAGAGAGAGTTCAACCGATCAGTAGGTCAGCCGGTCGCCCGACTTCGGACTGAAGTCCCTGCTTCCTCTTGAGGCGCAGTATTTATTACGTATGGAATAGTCCATTATGTTATTATGGGTAAGGTCCCATAACACCTACCTAATTATCTACCTATCTACCTGGATTCCTTAGCTATCTAATTACCTATTTAACAGGATTTCTCAGCTATCTAATTACCTCTCTTTCTACATGAATCCCTTGGGTATTGAATTACCTGTATGTCTATATCCCTATCTATCTATCTATCTTTCTATCTATCTATCTATCTATTTATCTATCTGTATCGAGGCCTTCTCTATCTAATTACCTACAGGTCTATCAACATTCCCTAGCTATCTAATTACTTACCTATCTACCTATTTCCTATCTGTTTATCTACCTATCTATTTACCTGCATATATACCTGGATCCCTTAGCTATATAATTACTTCCCCATCTTCCTGAAATCCGTTGCTATCTAATTACTTACCTATCTACTTGGATTCCATAGCTATCTAATTTTCATCCCATCTACCTGGATTCTGTACTTTTCTAATTACCTACCTATCTCCTTGGATTGCTTACCTATGTAATTACCTACCTATCTCCTTGGATTGCTTAGCTATCTACCTATCTACGTGGATTCACAAAAAAATAGTGCTGTGTTTCTGTGACCGATACATTAACCACTGCGCTGATGAAATATTGGATTGCATGATGAGATTACTTTTATTTATCAACATGGCAGTTTACTTGGGCATGTATTTTTGTCTTAGCTTTTTTTATTTATCAACTATCTATTTTTACGTTACTCCTGCGATCAATAAACTGGAAAGATTGCCAAAGTATTCATTCATGTCTTTTCTTTATTTTTTCTTTCAGTTTTTTGAAAAAAAAAAAAACCTTACACAGAATTTTAAAATGTTTTCTAACACCGATACACACACTGCAAGTTTTTTTTTTTTTTTTGCATTCTCGCAATAGGCTCTGAATACGTATTTTGTAAGATATATTTTAAAGTTGTACTCTGCTATTTTAGCTGTTCTTTATTTTTTGTGATGTCAACGAATCCTCGTTGCCACTTTTGTGATGTCAACGAATACTCGTTGTCATTTTCGTAATGCTCGTTGTAGTAGAGACTTTGTAATCGCAGATACAACTATAGTAACGCCGTTGAACAATATTGGTTTCAGACGCCTTCGAATGACACCCGCACTTATAGTACTTGCCCAAATAATAAGCCACATAGTGATCTGAATAGAGAAATAGTATAGTGAATAGAGTAGAGTATAGCGCTTCGTATAGTAATAGAGGATAGAATAGAAATAGAGAGCGTTAGTTGTCAACTACTTCCTACATATATGTTTCCTCTGTGGCACCTTGCATTATTAGAAATATTCATAGAAATATGATTTAATTTTTTCTTATTCGGTTTACTAAACAGGTTGTTGATTTTTTTAAAACGGAAAATAATTGAGTTGAAAATAATTCACTAAGATTGTACTTGGACGATCCTAAGGGAAGAAGAAGGAAGGGAAAGAGAGGTCGAGAAATACAAAAAAAAAAAACGGTCATTAACAAAAACACGAGTCAGAAAGATATCTTAGCTAGCATGTTGACCGAATTTTTTAAAGACAATTGGAAGAATAGAATTAGAAATAATAAGAAGAAAGAAAAGAAAAAAAGACATGATATCAAAACGGGCCGCTTGATGGAAGCCAGATATCGGTCAAAGCACCTAGCCTTTTTTTTTGCATGGAAGGACACCTTATCAATTTGGATAAAGAGAAATTTTGGGAACAATGAAACAATCTTAATCGGAGAGAGGGTGTCTTTTGGGTTGAGTTGGAGTTGCAGTTGGAGTTGAGAGTTGGACCGCGGGCAGGGATAGAGCCTGGACGCGGCCATCAGGCCCGATTCACTCGCCCCTTTGCGGGCAGAAGAATCCTCAGACAAGAAATCCTTCCAGCCCAAGTCGAAGACAGGAGAACTTCCAGCCCAAGTAGACGAAGAAGAAGATTGCCTGAAAGCCTGAGAAGAATTGGAGATGCAGACAAGCCGAAAGTCGGTGAGAAGTTAAAGTTCAGCCCCGGACGGCAGTGAGAAGAGACCACCTCAGACGACAGAGAGTTGCGGCTAAGTTGAAACAAGAAATCTTCCACCAAGTTGAAACAGGAAAACTACCAGCCCAAGCAGACGAAGAAGAAGAAATACAACTCAAGTCGGAGAGAAGAATCAACTGCGAATGATCGATAGAAATTAGCCCCAGTGTCGAACTGAACCACACCCGACATACATACATGATTCTAGAAAGTAGGTAATTGACATTTTTCTATTGTGTGATAGAAGCTTGTGCCATAGTCCACAGAGCGGGTCGGGAATTGAGAACAATTTTGTTTTTTATGTAACGGACATTAAGATATAAAAAGGTTGTTACCCTTTTATCAGCAATTTTGTTTAGTGTCGTGAGTTTTTGTTTTATTTGTGTTTTGCCACCCCGTCGGACTCGACTTGTATCGGCCCAAATCCTGCTGGTCCCGTCTGTCTAAGATCTAAACACAGCGTGGGTAGACAGACCGGAGATCGGTATAGTTGTTTTAGTGACCAGGTATTGGAAGCGAGTCGGGAAAGGCGAGGCTGGTGATCATCTGACCAAAGGGTTGGAGCGGCACGCTTGGACCCAGGAGGAGCGACCAGGAGGAGCGACGTCACCGTTGGCGCCGTAACCAAAGGATCCGACACTGGGCCAGGTGTGTAACCGTCACAAGTGGTGCCGTGACCAGGATCAACCCTGAGACAACCACGTCACAAGTGGTGCCGTGACCAACGGATCAACCCTTGAGACAGCCACGTCACATATGGTGCCGTGGTGACCGAGGATTTCAACCCTGAGAAGACCACGATCGACCGCCGTTGCTGAAAATTCAGACAGAACTCAGAACGACCCGGGACCAAAGGAAAAGAAAGAACAGAATCGTCTGTAAGGTAGGACACCTTTGTTTTGTTTCCCAACCTCGATTGTTGCTGTATAGACTGTCTTTCTCTAGACATGTCAGATTATGATTCGGATAGAGCAGTGGGGGTGAAGAAGAAGTAGGGCAGGGGGTTGTCAGTGGATTTAAGGAAGCTGTTGGGTGGACCGAGGGTCCCAGTATTTGATGGCAGCGGGAAGGAGTTTAAAAACTGGCTGGCAATCCTCGAGAAGAGCCGAACCATCTACGAGCTCGGACCAAGAAACCCTGTATTTGGCATACGATGCCACAAAGGGAAAAGCGTCTGAGTTCGTGAGGGGTTCTTGGAGAACCAACCCGCTTGGCTTGGGAAGAAATAAAAAACTGCTGACCAAAGAATTCGCCGACGAAGGTACGGCCATAGAGGCCATGAGGGCCTTTTAAAACTGACACAGCTACGGGATGAAACCCCGGGAGAATTAGGGGCCCGAGCGGGGAAGCTATCGTCATTGGCATTCCCCGAAGTGGTCAGGGATAATGCGGTTATGCAGGCTCAACTGGCGGACCTGTATGTAGAGGCGCTGAGCGACGAGCGTGTTCGTCACGACGTATTGAAAGAAGGACCGCTCAGACTGTCGGCAGCGATAGAGCTGGCCAGGGAGAGCCAGGGGGTGTGGGATAAAAAGTGAAGAGGTGTGGAAAGAAGCAGATACCAAGTCAAGAGGCTGGAAGAAGGGGGGGTAGGGCGGAAGAACCCCGTGTGTGGAATCAGAGGGTTAAGGAAGAGGTGGATCGGGCAGAATTATGGGAGGAGGACCCCAATAGAAGGGCATGGTCGACCAGGCATGGCTTTTATAAGCCCACGCCGGGTCGATACGGGCTGGTCTGCTGGACCTGTGGGTACGAGGACCACAGGGCGGCGGAATGTCCGACAAAGTGGGGGGTTGCCCCAGACTTCGATCGTGACAGGTGCATCAGGTGTGGTAAGAAAGGACACCTGGCCAAGTGGTGCGGGCTGAGGAAGGGTGCCCCACCAATATTAACAAAGAAGGCCGAGCCCAAGAAAAGCCAAAGGGCCACCCCAGAATTAAGAGGGAGGGTGGCCCAGTTAAAAAGAAGAGAAATAAAAGCTTGGGCCAGTGAACAGGTGAACAGCTTGAATAGAGGACAGGTTCCCCCTGAGGATAGACACAAGGCCAACCCAGAGAAAAAGGGAAAGAGCAAAATGTTGGACATGTGGTCGGCGGGCCACTTTTCGGCAAGCTGTCCAACAAGAAGGTGCTGGTATTGCAGGAGGCCAGGACACCTGAAAAGAAACTGTATTTTTTAGAAACGGCCGAGGGAGACCAGGGGAGAGGTCCGGCTGGGGTCGCCCAGGTGCAGTGGGGGGGCAGAACTCCACCTCATGAGAAAAATGAAGGTGATCTATTACTACTGGCACCTATGGCTGGGTTAACCCAAGGGTGGAGACCCAGGAAGAAGAAAGCTCAAGTGTTCTCTTCGCTAACGCAAGAGAAAGAACTATCCTGTAGAGCAGAGATAGGTGGTAGAGAGATGAGGCTTTTGGTGGACACAGGAGCATCTGTGTCATTGATGAGAGAGGAGACATACAGGCGGGTGAAACGGAAGAGAAGGTTACGGGAAGCGGACATAGAGATCACGCAAGCAGATGGGGCCCCCTGGAGATAAAAAGGGATGGTGAGGCTCCCTGGTGAGGATTGGGAGGGTGAAAAGCACCCAAAATTTTTTACGTAACCCCGACCTGTGTACAGAGGCAATCTTGGGAGAAGATTGGCTCCGGAGCCAGAAGGCCCAGATCGAGTTTAATCCGACTTTGTTGGTGGTGAACGGCGAGAGAACGCCATTGGGATGCCCACCAGAGGAAGAGATAACCATAGTGGTGGAGGAAGATGTAAAGTTACCTCCTAGGACCGCAGTGTCGGGAAAGGGTAGTCTAATGTCAGAAAAAAAGGTACGGAGAGGACCTCTGCAGTTGGTCCCTGTAGAAGGAAAGGGCCTAGAAGATAACGAGGTAACCCTGTGCGAAACGGTAGTGGAGGCAGCCGAGTTGGTGCCCATAATGATGGTGAACCAGGCCCAAAAGACTATAAAAGGTTAGGAGAGGAGGAGATAGGGAAGAGCACTTCCCTACGAACTCTGAATCGGGGTGAGATTCGAGGAAGAACGAAGGAAGCTAGTAGAGCAAACAGAAGGAATTGAAAAGGAGCAAGCAGACAGTGAAATAGCTGCTCTGAGAGAGAAGGTAAAGGCAGGAGAGACCACCAAGTATGCCATAATAGAGGAAAGGCTGTATTATCTCTCAGGAAGGGATGAAGAAGTCAAACCCAAGTTGTATGTGCCTAAAAGTTTAAGACCAGAGATATTGGAACAGTGCCACGAAAGGTTAGGGGTCACATGGGGAATTGATAGGACATGTGATCTCATAGGAAGAAAGTACTTTTGGCCCAAACTGTACGGAGAAGTCACTAACTATGTTCGAAGTTGTGTAGTGTGCCAGTCGCAGAGCAGAAGGCAGGAAATGGCACCCTTTGGAGGAAACAGAGGTACCAAACTTCCCTTCGAGAAAGTGAGTATGGATGTATCAGGACCATTTGGGGAAACTGCACAAGGAAACAACTATATAGTGAGTTTTGTCGATTGGCAACAAATTGGCCTGAAGCATTTGCAGTACCAGACAAGAAGGCCAGAACTGTGGCCGGGTTGATAATAAGTGAAATCTTCCTAGGTATGGTGCCCTGTGCAATTGGTAACAGATAATGGCATGGAGAATGTGAACAGCATCATGAGAGAGGTTTTGACAGGTTTGAATGTAGAGCACATAAAAAACATCCCCATATCACCCCCTAGGAAATGCTAAAGTGGAAAGGTTTCATAGAACCTTGGGAGATGTATTGGCCAAGTTGGTCAGAGAAAACACTGAAATTGGGACTTGTATTTGACGCAGGCTCTATGGGCCGTGAGGTTTACGATTAACGAAACCTCCAGATTTTCTCCTTATTTTTTGTTGTTTGGCAGAGACGTGGTCCTGCCTGTAGATAACCTACTGAAGCCCCTGAAGAAGGTATATGGGAGAAGATCATCATCAACTATTGCTGGAACAGCAACATAAGATATTCGTACAGGCCAGAAGAAGAATAAAGAGGGCCCAGAAGAAAAGAAATGAGAGGGTGAATGCTGAAAGAAAGGTGGTAGAATTGAAGGTTGGAGACCCTGTCTACTAAAATCCACCAGAGAGAAGGAAAAACTAGACCAGAGATGGGAACCGTACTACCGGATAGTGGAGCAGACGGGCCCAGTATCATATGTAATATGGGATCAAGTGGCAGGACGAGCGAGGAGGGTTCATGCCAATGATCTGAAGAAGGCTGAAATAGCTAACCTGGAAATGAGCGAGCTGAGGCCTAAGAAGACAAGGAAAAGGAAGGTAACTCTGGTTGAATCGGAAGGAATGGAGACGGAGGAAGACTCCGAAGAAGATGAGGAGATAGGTCGACTTGACCAGATAAACGAAGCAGTCCGAGTGACGGAGTTGGAACCCCCAGCGGGATTAGCGATGTTCAGTCGTCGACTGAGTCAGTGCAGAGAAGACCCCGTGAGATCGCCATCACACCCCCATGTCCGAAGAAAAGGAAGAAAAAGACGAAGAGGTCCAATCAGGCAGTCGAAGGCTCTAAAAGAGACACCCTGAACAGGACGAAGGACCCAGCGAGTGGGAGGAGGAGGATCGAAATACCCCTTTCCCAGCTTAAGGAAAGGATAAGGAACAGGATAAGTTTAGACATAAAGTCGAGAGGTATTGAAGACATTCAAGGTGAAGACTCTAAACAGAAAGAAGAATCAGGGGATGGAGAAGAGGACAAAAACCTCCTGGACGAGAATTAAACACAGAAAGAAGGTTAGAGGTTGAACAGGAATCACCTCAGAAGATGAGATCAGGGAGGAGAAGAACCCCAAATCTCAGTAGAACGAAAGGGCTGTGCAGAATAGAAGCATTTAGTGTCGACAGATAACGACACTGGCTCATCCAAGATCCTATTGGCTGACTATGGTAGATGTGAGTGGAGGGGATGGAGATGCGGGCTGCACCTCACGAGGAACGGAAGATCATTGGCATTATTGATTGGCCACCAGTGGTGTCATGAAGTACGACCTTTAGAGTGGGCGCTACGCACACCTGACCAGACCATTCTGTCTGCTAAGTTAGTTAGAGGAGGAAGAGCCGAACTAAGAGAAAAGTTATGAAATGATTGAGTGATGAGTCGAGCGAGACTAAGTGATTGTGAAGAATAACAACAAGAGAATTTGTTACCTTTCAGGAATGATCAAGATGAAAGGGTTGGTGATGACGATGATGGTGATAGCCACGCTGGTGGTGACGATGGCGGAAGCCGGGAAACGCAGCCGAAACACCATTTAAAAAAAAACGAGCCAAGTAATAATAACCAGGTCTAATGGTTGGTCACATTCGTGATAGATTTGAACCCGTATGAGTCGCTATTAGATAAGTTAGGAAACGAGCTGACGCAGCTGGATGCAGCCCGATTGAAAGTAGGACAAGATTATCCCAAGCACAAAGGGTATCTTAGTTTATTGCACTCCCTAGAATCAGAAGCCACTATGATAGAGGCTCAATGGAAAGACATGCAAAACTACCTGCAGAGAATAGAGTTACTGCAGACGCGGGAACGGAGATCCGTACTTCCGATTGTGGGAAAGGCATTGAGTGTCTTGTTTGGAACAGTAACTGAAGATGACGTTAAATTCATAAGAAGGAAACTGGGACAAGTGGAAGTAAACCAGAGGACGCTTGCCCAGGTGGCAAAGAGAGTGTGACGATATTAAATGTGACAAGGTTAGAAGTATCCAAAAATAGAGCCAGAATCAATTGGTTAATAGACAACCTGGCGAAATTGAGACAAGAGGTAATTAATGATACAGAAACTGTAATGGTTGAATTACAGGAAATAAGCGGATTCATGCAAAATATTTCCAGCTAATGACGATTACGAATAAAGTACGACAAACTAGTCAGTCGTTGACGACCTTGCTGGAACACGTGAGAGCACAATTAGACATGCTGTCATTAGGGACACCTCCCCAAGTATAGTAAATCCGGGTCACCTAAAGGAAGCACTACTTGGCATACAGACCGAATTACCCCGCCATTTAAGGCTACCAGGACCCCACTAAAGAATTGTGGAAGTACTATAACGCCCTTGGATGTGTGACCTTGTTAGAAAATAGGCGATTATTGTAGTGATATTCCGTCCCGTTACTAGATAGTGATAGTATATTCGAGATATACCAGGTTGAGAACTTACCCATTCCCTACCCCAGAAGAGATCAAGGTTTGGGAATGATAGCAAGGTACAAGGTGGAAGCAGACTACATAGCATTAAATTGGGAGGACGAAATTCATGTTGCTATCAGCTGAAGAGGCTAGAAGGTGTAGAGATGATACCCTGGGGACTTGTACCTCGTTGAGCCCTATCTATAAAACTGGTAACCGCAGACTGTGCATATTAGAATTGTTTGAAGGGAGAGGGAAGGAATCAAAAGAATCTGCCAAGTAGAGGTATTAACAAACTCGGCATTACCACAAGCTATCAGTGTTTCAGACGGTGTGGGCAGTAGCCACACAGAAACATATCAGCCTGTCTAGGGTATGTGGGGAGAGTCCACAAGGACATTAAGAATAAGGCCACCGTTATCCCTGGTGACGCTACCCATGGATGTTCGGCGTTTGGGGGTGTCAATCTCCTTGCCCCCTATTACCAGATGGAAGAAAGATATGAAGAAAAAGATTCACTCGTAGAGATGATTGGCAGAGGCTTAGTCAATTGTACAGAATTATGGGAGCCGATAGTGAAGAGATTCTAATGTTACCTTAAATAAGATGCCAGTATTAATGAAGCCAATAGAAAAGATCGATATGGATCACTTAAGAGATAAGTTAAGTGCGTTGGGAGACGAAGTGTAGCTTGGGAATACGATGAGCAGATCGCGATAAGTTGGTCAATAGTAATGGGTACATTCCTAGTTGTAGCCATGGGGGTGTAATAATATGGAAGATTAAGAGTAAGAGAAGATTAGCGAACGACAGTCTAGTGAGCATGCAACAACTCGAGAGGGAGATGCCGAGCAGTGTTCCTTACTCAGACAGGACTCAAGGAAGAAATTGCTGAAAGACCAACGGAGGAGGCTGGCGTGAGACCACCACGTGCGGCGGAAAAACCTCCCACAGCAGAGAGGAAAACATTGACCAAGAAGAACAAACCCTAGTGAACACATCTGCACCTACAAACACACGCACACATTACCTTGCATGTAAAACAAAAGAAAATGAAAAGAACATTTCATTGCATGTAGAACAAAAGAAAATGAAAAGAACATTTCATTGCATGTAGAACAGAAGAAAATGAAAAGAACATTTCATTGCATGTAGAACAGAAGAAAATGAAAAGAACATTTCATTGCATGTAGAACAGAAGAAAATGAAAAGAACATTACATTGCCTGTAGAACAAAAGAAAATGAAAAGAACATTTCATTGCATGTAGAACAAAAGAAAATGAAAAGAACATTTCATTGCATGTAGAACAAAAGAAAATGGAAAGAACATTACCCTTGCATGTTAGAAAGTAGAATAGAATTGCATGAGACAAATGCATGGTGCATGTTAAATGATGTAATTGGTTTAGGTGTCATTTACGGGTAAATGACAAATCGGTTAGGGGAGGATTGTGGCACCTTGCATTATTAGAAATATTCATAGAAATATGATTTAATTTTTTCTTATTCGGTTTACTAAACAGGTTGTTGATTTTTTTAAAACGGAAAATAACTGAGTTGAAAATAATTCACTAAGATTGTACTTGGACGATCCTAAGGGAAGAAGAAGGAAGGGAAAGAGAGAGGTCGAGAAATACAAAAAAAAAAACGGTCATTTAAAAAAAACACGAGTCAGAAAGATATCTTAGCTAGCATGTTGACCGAATTTTTTAAAGACAATTGGAAGAATAGAATTAGAAATAATAAGAAGAAAGAAAGGGAAAAAAGACATGATATCAAAACGGGCCGCTTGATGGAAGCCAGATATCGGTCAAAGCACCTAGCCTACTTTTGCATGGAAGGACACCTTATCAATTTGGATAAAGAGAAATTTTGGGAACAATGAAACAATCTTAATCGGAGAGAGGGTGTCTTTTGGGTTGAGTTGAGTTGCAGTTGAGTTGAGAGTTGGACCGCGGACAGGGATAGAGCCTGGACGCGGCCATCAGGCCCGATTCACTCGCCCCTTTGCGGGCAGAAGAATCCTCAGACAAGAAATCCTTCCAGCCCAAGTCGAAGACAGGAGAACTTCCAGCCCAAGTAGACGAAGAAGAAGATTGCCTGAAAGCCTGAGAAGAATTGAGATGCAGACAAGCCGAAAGTCGGTGAGAAGTTAAAGTTCAGCCCCGGACGGCAGTGAGAAGAGACCACCCCAGACGACAGAGAGTTGCGGCTAAGTTGAAACAAGAAATCTTCCACCAAGTTGAAACAGGAAAACTACCAGCCCAAGCAGACGAAGAAGAAGAAATAACAACTCAAGTCGGAGAGAAGAATCAACTGCGAATGATCGATAGAAATTAGCCCCAGTGTCGAACTGAACCACACCCGACATACATACATGATTCTAGAAAGTAGGTAATTCGACATTTTTCTATTGTGTGATAGAAGCTTGGTGCCATAGTCCACAGAGCGGGTCGGGAATTGAGAACAATTTGTTTTTTATGTAACGGACATTAAGATATAAAAGGTTGTTACCCTTTTATCAGCAATTTTGTTTAGTGTCGTGAGTTTTTGTTTTATTTGTGTTTTGCCACCCCGTCGGACCTGGACTTGAATCGGCCCAAATCCCTGCTGGTCCCGTCTGTTCAAGATCTAAACACAGCGTGGGTAGACAGACCGAGATCGGTATAGTTGCTTTAGTGACCAGGTATTGAAGCGAGTCGGGAAAGGCGAGGCTGGTGATCATCTGACCAAAGGGTTGGAGCGGCACGCTTGGACCCAGGAGGAGCGACCAGGAGGAGCGACGTCACCGTTGGCGCTGTAACCAAAGGATCCGACACTGGGCCAGGTGTGTAACCGTCACACCTCTATGGTCACGTGGTCTACTTAATTCAATAATGGGATCGCTTGTATTTCTTCACTGGCGATATATGTTCAATCTCAACTGGCAGCGACACTTTAAACCTATATAACACTATCATAACCTATCTACGTTATATATTTCTCGGTATGACGATAAATAAATTCCGGCAGCAAGGCCTCTGATCAGGATCTTTTGAGGACCGTGGAAACACTTCATAATTGTTGTTTCCAAGTCGCTCCTGACCAGGGGTGGTAGCACCTGTTAGGGTCTCAGCTATGGGCAAATAGTGACCCCCCGAACAGACACAAATCTATGAAAGTATAAAAACACATTTACACAATAAAATTAACGACAATACATATTTACAGTGGAATGGCCAACACTACATTTTACATTAAAATGACCCAAACTACATTTTATCTGTAGTTGAATGAATTTCGTCCAAAATATATTTAGTTGAAGCCATAAGATTGTGTTGAAAATATTTAGATTTAGGCATTAAATGACCTATAGAAGTGTTTATATGCCGCTAAACAAACCAAACCAACCCACTAACGAAACCAACGTATAAATTGTTATGAATAATCAAGAGTGGTCTCCCTTTGTTTCGTTACTCTCCTCTTTAAGAGAGCTATTTCTGTTTACTGGTACTATAAAAGGAAACTGTACGCGAACCATGTATTTTCAGTTGAATAAAGTTTTCTTAAAGCCTACACCTGCGTACTTTTGTCATTACATAAATATTTTCGGAATATGTAGCTCTTTGAACTGTCTGCAAGAACTGTTCTATAAAATGCCTGCCATTTGGATGTCGTCATCATTTAAATATTATTAATGGGAAAATTAAACCGTCTGCTTTGAATAAATGTCATTTTAATATGAATAAGATTTGAATCGGAAAATATCGACAGGAAGGAGAAACAATACATCCTGCTAAATATCCGAACACTCAGAAATATATTCAGAGTTTAGGATAAAATATTTAGCATATATTCATCCATATACATTTAAAACATTCTATTTTACGATTCAGCCGATTTTTCTTTCTATAAGATTTGCTTCAGATTGCGATCTTGTCCGGAAGAACATGAAACTTTATGTCTCCTCTCAGCAGTCTAAATTGCCGATGGCGATTTCACAGCAGTTTTCTTTTTGTTAGTTGTCCTTTAATATATTCAGTACCACCATTTTAAGTTCACCAAAGGGTGAAATATTTTAAGATATAATACATTACTTTTTCTGACATCGCCAAATCACAGCTGATCTATACGTCTGATGTTACGTTACTTGCTTTGCGTTGGTGTTACTTTAGTGTCAGTGTTATTTTTGTTACATTTCCGTTGGTGTTACTTGAATTACATTGGCGTTAGTGATTCTTGAATTACTTTGTTGTGTTATTTGTATTACTGTTATGTCAGTGTTGGCTTTAGTGTCATTTGTGTTACATAAATGTTGGTGTTCATAGGGTTACATTAGCCTTAATGTTATTTATGTTACTATGTGTTGATATCACTTGCATTGGATTAGTGCTAGTGGTAATTCAGTTTTCATGTTACGTGTGTTAGTTTAATGTTGGTTCTACAGGAATTAATTTAGTATTTTTGCCTTCTTTTGTGTTAGTATAAATTACGTTAGTTTATGAGTTGCTGTGTTCTGTGTTCTTCTGAATGTTCGTGTTTTTGTTACTCAATTTGTTGTGAATGTTACTTTGTAGCTTCAGTTTGCGTTACTTGTCTTTTTTTTCTTCTGTGATTACTTTTTTCTTTGTTGACACTGGAGTATATATGACGCATGTATTATTTGAGATGCTGTTTTGTTTAATCTCACATTAATGTTAAGTTACTTATTTTAGCAAATTTTCATCAATACATGTTCTAACAGCCATTGAAGTTAGAGTGTTACTACTGTAACCTAGGGAAGATTACTAAATAGAAAAATGAAACGAAGGTTGGTAATGAACAATAATACTTAGGACAAGAACAACACATATAAGATTCGCCAGCGGCGCGTAGAAGTAGTCAACTGCTAGAAGTGAGTCAAGTGAATTCCACAAAGAACATCCAACTTTAGGATATCTACCAACCGCCCCACACGGTCAGATGTGACACAAGACCGAATTTAATGTGGGGTATCCGAGCCCATAGGCTCGGCCAAAATTTACCCATAGACCCCGTATAAAGCGAGGTGGGGTAGCTGTTTTCCGAGACGAAACTCTGCCCTTCGGCATAGGATCCTCTCTGCTCGGAGTCAGAGAGTTTGACGAGCACAGCTGGAGACGAATCTCCAACTGCAGAATCTCTACCAACAGCTCCACGCGGTCATATATGGCACAAGGCCGAATTTAATGTGGAGTATCCGAACCCGTCTGCTCGGCCAAAAATTCCCCGTAGAACGCGTCTGGGATCCTCTCTGCCCAGAGGCTGAGAGTTTGACCAGCACAGCTAGAGACGAATTTCCAACTCTAGACCACGTTCAGTAATCACTACTGTATTTATAGGAATGGGGACTTAAGCATTATCGTCCATAGGCATGCAACAACTGTTACTGAATTAGATTGTTTTATGAATAGGAAGTAAATATTATGATGATAAGGAGGATAGATAAAGATTGACCCTTAACTTGAAGAGCATAAGACTTCAGTATTCACTGAAACATCCACTCGAGGGTCATTTTCACATAGTACCTGTTCTTACGAAGAAGTAATTTGAGTGAAGCTTCCTCCTTACAAATGGAATATGGAGGGATAACTCGATTCCGTGTACGTATTATAGCGAGTCCTAACTATAAATATTTTAACAATTCTCTATAGAAATAAAGATACGGTAATGAGAGGCTTGCAATTATTTGCATCCGTGGGAAAGTGGGTGCAGAGTGGAAAACTAGTCATATCCCGTTACATAATACGGAAGCTGACTACTACTGTGAGCAATAGTAATATTGAATAAGCTTTGTCTTAGCATTGGATATAAGACCAAAACAGAGAAAAGACAACAGGCGCTCGCAAGAATTTTCAAGTATAAAGAAACATACAGAGACTAGGTACCTTAGTCAGGTTAGCCATCATGTGGCGCAATATTACGCCAAGAAGTCGACTGTTACCATTTTCCTCCTGCTTTATCCTAGTATCGATTGTACCAGGGATGTTCTTTGTATAATAAGGCGAATGAGATAAGGAAATTGTCCTTTGCTGATACCGTCTACCGTCTATGGTAGTCTGAAGAACTGAAGTCAGAGACAATACAGAATAAAACATCACACAAGACGGAATCATCGAATTTTTGCCTATAAAATGGACACTAGGCAGCACCATTTATCATCTTTTTTAATTCCTGTCCTTTTATCGTTCTCTCTCCATGGTAACGTTTTACTTTTCTCATATTCTCTCACACGCAGTAATCACTTGCGTCTTAGTAGCTTTATTGCCTTGCTTGGAGTGAAATGATTAAAAACTCGTATAAAAATAATAATGTCAGTGGAATAGGCTGACTGTAGTATAACATTCAATGGTAGCTAAATATTCAAACACAGCATCGCAATTACAATTCCGTGCTATTTTGGAATATCTGACATTAAACAATAGGATTACGGGCATGTAAATTTCTCTATCATAAGAGGAGGAGATATTACACACACACACACATATATATATATATATATATATATATATCGCCTGGTTCACATGTCGCCGCTGTCTTTTAAACAGGAGTAGAGTATTATATCTTTAATTTCCTGTTTAAGATTGGGTTTTCGGTATCTTGTAAATTCTACTTCAACTATATTTCTAACGTCTCTGCCTAAATTCTGAAATTTTATTTGCTGTTTATTTCGTTCCGCAGTAGGGGTAGACAGGTTCGCCTATCGCCCGGTTCACACTCCTCCTTGGTCTTTGAACAGACGTAAAGGTTTATCCCTTGTTTCTTGATTAGGATTTAGTTTCCAGTTCGTTCTAGGTTGTACTTCAACTCTATACTTCTAACGTCTGCGAATGTGCTCTGAAATTTTTTTTTCTCTAATTTTTAATTTACTTTTTCATCTCTCCCAATAGGAGTTCATAGGTTCGCTAATCTTCCTGTCGACACGTCTTCTAGCTCTTTTGAATAGGAGTAGATTTTTATACCTCGTTTCCTGTTTAGGATTGGGTTTCCGATTCCTTTTAAAGCCTACTTCAACACTATACTAATAACGTCTCCGACTGAGATCTGAATTTTTATTCCCTAATTGTTATCTTATTTTCCATTTCTCCCAATAGGAATAGAGAGGTTGGCCAATCGTCCTATAGACACTCCTTAATGGTTCTTTGAAGAAAAGTAAGCGTTTAGCCCTTGTATCCTGTTTAGAATTGGGTTTCCGGTTCTTTGTAATATCTACTTTATATTTGTAACGTATCTGCCTGAATTCTGAAATATTATTTACTATTTATTTTTCATATTTTTTATATTTATATTTATATTTATTTATATATATTTCTTTATTTATATTTATTTTTATATCTATATTTATATTTATAATTTTTCTTTATATTCTTTTTTTATATTTCTAACGTCTCTGTCTAAATTCTGAAATGTTATTTACTATTTATTTTTTCCTCAACTCGACGAGACAATTTCGACTTTCTTCAAGATCACACTCCACCTCAAGATTTTCAAATGGGGTCGAGTTAATTTCTGTTTAGGATTGGTTTTCCAGTAGATCTTTGAGACTTAGTCGCATCATCGCCTTCCTTGTGGTGAATTGATTTTTTTTTTAAAAATCGTGTATTCATTTCTATTTGGAAACTCAGTGTTTTAGGATTAGTCGTGGACAAGGAATGGCCAGGAAAACTCTTGTGCCAATTTTAAATTCGATTTTGGAAAGACGCCTTTCTTAGGGTCCGGCTTCTAAGATGGCAATGTTCCAGCAGAGCATTCAAAAGAAACTGGTCACATCCGATCGGGCAAAGAGAAAATGAAGGCGACTGTATGAACGTTTTTCAATTTTTCTCACACAAAGTCTACTTTGTATATATATATATCTGAAAAGTCTATATTATATTGCTATAGCAAATGCACAAATACAGTTGTAGGCATCGATTTAAATACTAGATATTTATATATAAACACGCATACAGCATTACACACACACACACACACACACACACACATATATATATATATATATATATATATATATATATATATATATATATATATGTATATGAAGAAATGTAGTTTTAAGGTGTTCTATATTTATGGGATAAAGTGCTCAATATCAGAGATAGAGCGTATGTAAATATAAATATAAAATTGAACATTGAAGTCAACACTCAGAGGCGACAGGCTGTTTCATGCTGTACGCAATCGTCAGGCCTGAAATGATTAACATCTAAAAAAACACTAAACTAATTGAGTGTCTTTTTCCAGGTTTTCAGATAAAAGGCATAACCGTCTTGACACAATTCGTCTTAAGAATCACTGGAAAAACCTTTAAAGTTATTCAGCTAGAAAGAGAACAGGTTAAAATCGTTATGTGTCAGCCCCAAGTGAGCAATGGTGAGCGGAAAATATCATTCAGGTCTTTAGTAACTGTGCCAGTATTTATACCGTAGTTTCCATCTCCAAAGTCCACGCAAGGACTATCAAGACAATGGTGAATAAGTGTAACAAAGAGGAAACAGTAGACAGGAAATCTGTATCAGGAGGTCACACCAGGAAGAGTAATTTCCAGTAATATACCTTTAATCATTTCTAAGACACAACGATTCAAATCTTAATCTAACAATTAAATAATTTTGCTCTTACATGATTTAAACATCTTTGCTATTACACCCTATATGCTTAAATGTTAGTTAAATAATTAAATTCTAAATAATAAAATTCAGTCACTTTCTCACAGACCTCATGTGGCTTCCCCCCTCTTTTCTGTAAATATATTCATGACAACTTCTCCGACGATCTACTTTCACTGGTACCCCCAACTGCATGCTACTAGATTCGCATCTCGGTCCCACCCGTTCACTGTCGAAACGCTTAAATGGAACCGCCTCTTCTACACCAACAGACACTTTTCACGCCCTTCTCGTCAGCAGAATTCACTTCCTCTAACTTGCATCCCTGATAGCTATGATCTTCAAATATTAAAATGTAATGACAATCGACATCTTCTGATGCTTTGATCCTGATCCCCGTCTTATATCCTTTCCTCAAACACCCCCTCTTTACGCTTGCTCTCACTCTCTGTAACCCCTTGCGTGCTAGCGGCACTCTGGCCTTGCTTGGGTGAAATGCTTGAAAAATTGTCCTTGGTTGAATTTAAAAGAAATATTTATGAAAAAATAATGTTATAAACAGACAATTATATGCGATAAATGACTGAACGCCAGGAAACAAACCAATCAGATATTGAGGCGCCCTGAATTAAAGCTAATTATTTGACTTATGTAAAGATGGAACGGATATATCAAAGAACTCTTCAACGGCGAAAGAGAAAAACCTTCAATACCTAAACTTATATTTTAGTCTGAATTCGATTAATTGAAGAAGAACAAAATAGCAGGACATATGGAAGTGTAGTAAAGATTCTAAGTCTTAGATCATTTGGACAAAATTATAGAAACGAAAAATAAAATATACGACAGTGGTGATATACCGGAAGATCTTGCCAGATACATTTTAGTATAAGGCAGATGCGTGATCCATCGAAGAATCAACCGATTATCTGTTAGGTGCCATGCGTGATACAGGCTTAGGTGATCATATATCTTTCGTTACATGACTGACGAGGCAGATTTTTTTTTTCTCGCAGTAGCTTGCAATTTCTTTCTGCGGTAAACCAGTTGTCATCCAAAGCTATAGAATCCAGTCTGTCCTGTTATTTATCCATAACTGTGGGGTGGGGAGAAGAGGATTCATGCCTTTCCCAATTGTATTAGCACATAAGTGAATATCACTTGGTCATGTTCCATGCGTGATACACGCTTAGGTGATCATGGATCTTTCGATACATGTCTGACGAGGCAGTTTTTTCCGGCAGCAGGTTGCCATTTCTTTCTGCGGTAGACCAGTTGCCATCCAAGGCTATAAAACAAGGTCTCTCCTTTTATTTACCCATAGCTAGCGTGGGTTGGAGAGAAGAAGAGTATTCATACCCTTCACAACTTTCCCAAAGGTTTTTGGAAGTAAGTGAATACAATGGATTCGACTGGAATTCGAACTCGGCTCTCCGATTCCTCAATCCATGCCGCTATCAAAACGATAACAAAACATATTTGAATTCTGATGAATGATGCGTGGATATATATTAGACTAGAAATAGGACAAGAACAGTCATTTATACTCAGAATGATATCAAAAAGAGAAATACAAATGCAAAAATATATATATATATATATATATATATATATATATATATATATATATATATATATATATATATATGTTTTATAGAGCATGTAAATGGATTTGTAAGGTACGTTACAAAGAACTATTTGAACTACTAGGTAAGTTTGATTTATTTGTGAAAGATATTGGAATAAGCCAGAACTTATAGGTGTTGCATTTTTTTGTGTATCTATATATGTACTAGTGAGTTAGTCAAAATGCCTTGACTCACTTTATAGTCCACCAATCCACCAATAGTTAACCAATCAGAAGACGTAGAATATTCAATCCGTCGTGTATAAAGGCGGCCATTTTTGTTCACTCTACCCGAATGTCCAGTCCAGCTTGTCAGGCAAAGAGAAACAGAAGGACGAACTACGCTCTGCTACTTTTACCAAAATATCCACTGCTAACGTGAACAACGCTTTCCTACTGTCTTCAAGATATTCACTGCTAACCTCTGGATTCTCTACTCAAGACGACCGTCATTATGAACAACAATAGGTGAGACAAATCGCCTGCATATGGATAGAAAATGAATTTAGTAAATATACAAAAATAGGAAGAAACGTAGAACGGAGATGTATCTTTTCACTGGATTTTTTCAACCTCTACAACGAAATGATGCTGAACGAATTAGAAATTATACAAGGATGTATTTCTGGCGGAGAGTATCTTAAAAACATAATGCAGATGACTCATTGCTGACGACAAACACATAAAAGAAACTCCTACAGAAACTTGTAAACGCCAGTGACAAGAACAGACTAAGCATTAAGTTTAAAAATCCAGAATGCATGGTTGCCAGCAAGATTAACTGTCCAAGATGGAAATTATGAATTGGAGACATCAAAATCCAACAATTAAGGAAAGTTAAATATTTAGGGAGTACAGACGTGCCGTTGCCTCCCTCTGTCTTTTTTACAAATACTTTCACGGTAACTGCTCCGATGAGCTGCTTTCGCTGGTTCCAAGACTTCATGAATTTAAGCGTTCAACTAGGATGACATCTCGCTCACACCCTTTTACTGTCGAAACTGTTAAATGTTGCCGTCTCTTCTACTCCAATAGCTTCATGTCTAGCACTTCTCGCCTGTGGAACTCCCTCCCCATTTCTTGTTTTCCTGATAACTAAAATCTCCAACTATTTAAATGTAATGTCAATCGACGTCTCCAGATGCCCTGATCTATCCCCTAACCTTCTCTTCATCCTTTCCTCTATCACTCCTCTTTGCTCTCACTCCAGCTCTCTGTAACCCCCTTGTGTGCTAGTGGCTTCCCGCATTGCTTGGGGTTAAATGCTTAAAAATAAAAGAAAATAAAAAAAATTAATAGATGAGGGAAAATGTGAAACAAAAAGCCGTAGAAGCATCGGAATAGCGAAAGATGCCTTCCAAAATCTAAGCAAAGTATTACGAAAAAGAAACATATTTAGAAACAAAGAAAAGCATTCTGAACTGTTATGCAATATCGGTTCTCTTGTATGGCAGTAAATGCTGGACACTCTCCTCAAAGAAACTTGAAGCAACAGGAATGTTATTCTACAGAAGGATGCTGATAATATTGTGAACTTAAACTCTGAGTAACAACACAGTTTTAAGGAAGATAGAAACGAAAAACGCCGCTTGAATATGAAATAAAAAAGAAACAGTTTTCGAGGGCACATTGAGAAAAGAGAGCTTGGGGAATCTAATACACACAGGGCATATTAAATGGAAGACAGACAAAGAAAAAATGAATTATCAATCTAATGAAAGATTTTTTTTTAAATTGATGCAGAACAGGGATTAAGTGGGATAGCTAAAAGAAAACCTAAGAACTTGAAAGCTATGGAGAGCCATGACCCCCAACTTCCTGGAGGAACACAGTACATAGAAGAATAACATTTTCGCTTACTCTGCCATTGAATTAAATAAGTGGCCTCTTTTCTGGAGGAAATCAATCTATCTATGACAATGACGGCTTATACATGTTCAAGATAGTCACACATATAAAAGTACTCTTTCTATATTTCGAAATAGTCTGCAATATTTTCTTCCGGGATCAGCCTCATCTAATGATTCTTTTTCATAATTTCTGAAATAATCTGAAATCTCTTACTTTTCAATATGGATTTTCTATTTGGGGGAAAAAATAAATGATAGTTATCCAATAATATAGGCAGAATATTTTTCGAATATATCTATTTTTAATTCCCTTAATGTCAGATTCACCCGTTCGTTTGTTGATGACTTTCTAGGGATTCCTATAAAAATCAGAAGAATTGGTAAAGAGTTTCAGTGAGCATTGCCTGTGGAATCATCTCAGAAACCCAACCAAATTTTTCGGACATTTTCTGGAGATGAATGTCTGAGTTTCAAACAAAATTTAATATAAGAGGTTAGGTCATAAAGTATCGGGACTGGTGCTGTAATAAGAAAACTACAATACATATCATTTCCGCATTTAATCTCCTTCTAAGTAGTGGCTTTCTGAAGCCATACACTCTGTCCAGCGTTGTTTCAATTGATGCAAGCATTCCTGAAACTCTGTTTTTTTGGGGGGAAAGGGTGTAAATTAGGTAGGTAATTACAGTACTCCTATATAATAGTGAATGCTGAACAATCAGAGATGAAGAAGAGACTTGAGGAAACAGACATTGTTCTACAGAAGGATGCTGGGAATATTATGGACAGAACACATGAGCAAAAAGGAAGCTTTTTGGAACCCCCCCCAAAAAAAAACTTACATGTAACATCATTAAGAGACAACAGAATTTTAACGCGTACATAATGCGGGAAGACGGCTTGGAAAATTTAATACTCACAGGTCATACTGAAATCAAAAGGACAGAGAAAAGCGCCTAAAGTAACTAAGGGGTTTCTTTAAAGGGCTGGAATTTAGCTGTTGGGCTCAAATAAGACGACAAATATATATATATATATATATATATATATATATATATATATATATATATATATATATATATATATTGTTCAAGTTGCGTCGAATGGGTGAGGGAGAATCATAGAGGAACGGATTGCGCGCACATATATTGACGTAGACAAATTTCGATGAACCTCTATCCAGACTCTCT
>CAHIKZ030000598.1:85000-97500 GCA_903632075.3 Acanthosepion pharaonis
ACAATAGAAAAGTAAGATGAAGACAGTAGATTGATTTGCATTGCATTTAAATTTTGAAGATCAAAGTTGACTGGAAAGCAAGAAGCCGGAAGAGAGTTCCACAAGCGAAAATTGAGCGGGAACAATAGAAGACTAATCAAGAAGACAGTAGATAACGATTGACATTGCATTGAAATTTTTGAAGGTCATAGTTGACTGGAAAGCAAGAAGCCGGAAGAGAGTTCCACAACCGAAAATTGAACAAGAAAAATAGAAAAGTAATCATGAAGACAGTAGATAAGGATTTGTATTGCATTTAAATTTTTGAAGATCAAAGTTGAGTGGAAATCAAGAAGCCGGAAGAGAGTTCAATACGGGGAAAGTGCAAGAGAAGAAACACTTAGCATAGAACTCATGAGAACATCAAACATATCAACTGTAAAGCGAGGATACCTTGCCGCTAATCTAGAGAGGTCTCAATTGCAAAAACACTAGAGATATAAAGATATCAGTAGTTATTTTGCAATTTTGAGACCTTTCTTTTCTGTTTCTTCTATTCTTATGTTATATGATTAACGTATGTGTAACCGATATGGTACTTGTTTGATTTATTAAATAATGTACATTTTATATTATTATTTACCCCCCCCTTGATAAGATTTTTTAAAAAGTAATTTTTCTCTATTTTCGCCTTTTTTATTTAATTAAACAGATGTTTTAAATAGTTAATTTTTTTCATACCTCATAAATTTTATGAAGAGTTATTTTTCTATATTTCATATCCATTAAGAACGTTTTTAGATTTTAGATTTTTTATATTTTTATTTTTTCTCTGGATATTTTTTTTTGTCTTCTTTAAAAATCTGATATGTAATGTGCATTCAAGTATATTATTATTAGTATTTTTTTTAGTTTTTGTCCTGAGTTATTTGTTATTGATGTTTCCCTCTGTAAAAGAACTCTTTATACTTTTATCTATCTTAATTTATTATTTAATCTATATTTAATCTATATAATCGATTATAATTTAATCTATAATTATTGTTTTAATTTATATAATTCTATCCAATTCTTTATATTTTAATCTATAATTAATCTATATTAAATCTAAATTTTAATATATAATTTTACCTTTTATTAATCTATTTAAATTATTTTTCCCTTATATTGTAAAATTTTCTTTTGGTCTGTTGCTTATCTATTTATTTTAAATCTTTATTTATTTAATCATTAATTTTAATACAGTGTAACGTGGATACCGGGGAAGAAGTATCTTATATCCGGGTTTCTCGTATATCCGGGTTTGGTCTATTACATATACATTAACACAGGCTCTAATTTGGGACCAGATAAAATCTCTCTTATATCCGGGTTTATCTTATATCCGGATCTCTTATATCCGGGTTACACTGTATTCAGGTTTTTCTCGTTTATATTCTAATAATATCAATTTTTTAATTATATTATTAAATTCAATTTTATAATATTAAAATTAAATAATAGTATTAATATTAAATTCTGAAATTTCTTTAATCTACAAACGAAAAAACTCTTTAAAGAGCGTATGTCTTTATGTATTTTTTCTTATTTGAAAAAAGTGTTAACATTTTAAATATAGGTCATTGTTAATCGTCAACCATTTATAACTTTTGCCCAGACTTGTATAAGTATCTGTCTTCCTATTCACTTCTTTGGCTTTTCCTTCCCCCTTTTTTTTCGCTCTATCTCCCTCTTCAATAGCTTTTCTCTTATTTGCGGCTTTTTCCTCTTTTTCTTCTCTTATTTTTACTCTTTCTTCTGATCTTTTTACATTTCGATTTGAAAAAAAAAAAAGATCAAAACAAAATAGTTACGATTAATTTTCTTATCAAACGTGTTAGTATTGAGAAGCTCCAGGGAATTTCTCTAAGAGATATATCTCATGAGGAGCGAGAAAGTTCATATAAATGGGGTACAAGTGAGTTCTCTTTGTGGATAAGTTTTAATATTTAATATTATTAGGATTCACTTGCATTAATTACGCACGATTTTTTTTATATATATATATATATATATATATATATATATATATATATATATATATATATATATATATATATATATATATATCTTATATATATATATATATATATATATATATATATATATTTTCGATAAATTGAACAATTATTATAAAAAAATTACTGCGTAATTTGTGGTAAAGGGATTATTGTAAAGAAATTACAACGCATCATTGATAAATGAATTAAAATAATTCTAATACCGTCGTCATCAGACGATATGAGAAAGGTTATGCGGATGTAATATATATATATATATATATATATATATATATATATATCTAATTGTAAATATATATATATATATATATATATATATATATATATATATATATATATATACGAATTCGCATGTCCGTCAAGGAAGTGACCTAATTTGTAAATAATTATATTGGATATACTACAGCATACCTGACAAAAAAATAATCACATTATATTTCTGATCAGAGCTCAATTACGATCCATTTAAATACATATATATATATATATATTTAGATTATATATATATATATATATATATATATATATATATATATATATATATATATATATATATATATATATATATATATATATATAATGTGAATAGCAACCTACTATTAGTAAAAGTTTGATATACTCACATGAATTTATTATACGTAAAATTACATAAATCTAGTGTGTGGTTTAAGGCGGTGGTTCCTGGGTTTGGCGTCATAGTAAGTTCGAGTTCAATCCCTGTGAAAGTCTTTGTATACTTAGACTCAATATAAAGGCTACTTCTCTCGTCTTGTTTGCTTTGATTGGTTTTACGGCATAACGACATCAATGGGTTATTTAACGCTGACAGAATTTTTATTGCAGAAAATTTTTTTTTTCAAAAATGTATTTCTGGTAACATTTTTTTCTTCCAAAAATATATTTCTCTTAATATTTTTTTCAAAAATATATTGCTTGTAACTTTTTTTTACAAAGTATTTCTGGAATTAAAACCTATTTTACACTTTCGTATTATTTTGACCCCAGTTTCTTGGTTAACTATTTGCCCATTGTATGAGGCTAACAGGTGCTACCACCCTGGGTCAGTGTGGATCTGGGAACACCAGCAATAAAGTGGTGGTTCCACGCTCTTCAAAATTTCCGGATCAGAGGTCTTGCGGGTGGACGAAGTTTATCGTCATACGCAGGACGCGGACGTAGTTTATTGAGATACCCAGGACGTGAATGTAGTTTATCGTCTTACCCAGGATGCGGATTAGTTTATCGTCATACGCAGGACGCGGACGTAGTTTATTGACATGCCTAGAACGTGAAAGTTTATCGTCTTACCCAGGATGCGGATGTCGTTTAATACGCAGGATGCGGACATGTAGTTTATTGCCAGGATGTCTTACCCAGAATGCGGAAAATTTATCGTCATACGCAGGACGCGGTTGTAGTTATTGACATAAACAGGACGTGAATTAGTTTATCGTCTTACCCAGGATGCGGATGTAGTTTATCGTCATACGCAGGACGCGCGGTTATGGTTTATTGACATACCCAGGACGTGACCGCAGGACATGAAGTTTATCGTCTTACCCAGGATGCGGATGTAGTTTATCGTCATACGCAGGATGCGGTTGTAGTTATTGACATACCCAGGACGTGAATGCAGTTTGTCGTCTTACCCAGGAACGGACGTAGTTTATTGAGATACCCAGGACGTGAATGTAGTTTATCGTCTTACCCAGGATGCGGATAAGTTTATCGTCATACGCAGGGACGCGGTGTAGTTTATTGACAAGGACGTGAATGTAGTTTATCGTCTTACCCAGGATGCGGATGTAGTTTATCGTCATACGCATGATGCGGTTATGTTTATTGACATACCCAGGACGTGAATGCAGTTTGTCGTCTTACAGGATGCGGATAAAGTTTATCGTCATACGCAGGATGCGGACGTAGTTTATTGAGATACCCAGGAAGTGAATGGTTTATCGTCTTACCCAGGATGCGGATGTGGTTTATCGTCATACGCAGGACGCGGACGAAGTTTATTGACATGCCTAGAACGTGAATGTAGTTTATCGTCTTACCCAGGATGCGGATGTCGTTTATCTTCATACGCAGGATGCGGACGTAGTTTATTGAGATAGCCAGGACGTGAATGTAGTTTATCGTCTTACCCAGAATGCGGATGTAGTTTATCGTCATACGCAGGACGCGGTTGTAGTTTATTGACATAAACAGGACGTGAATTGTTTATCGTCTTACCCAGGATGCGGATGTAGTTTATCGTCATACGCAGGACGCGGTTGTAGTTTATTGACATACCCAGGACGTGAATGTGGTTTATCGTCTTACCCAGGATGCGGATGTAGTTTATCGTCTACGCAGGATGCGGTTGTAGTTTTTGACATACCCAGGACGTGAATGCAGTTTGTCGTCTTACCCAGGATGCGGATGTAGTTTTCGTCATACGCAGGATGCGGACGTAATTTATTGAGATACCCGGGACGTGAATGTAGTTTATCGTCTTACCCAGGATGCGGATGTAGTTTATCGTCATACGCAGGACGCGGTTATGGTTATTGACATACCCAGGACGTGAATGTAGTTTTATCGTCTTACCCAGGATGCGGATGGTTTATCGTCATACGCATGATGCGGTTGTAGTTTATTGACATACCCAGGACGTGAATGCAGTTTGTCGTCTTGGATGCGGATGTAGTTTATCGTCATACGCAGGATGCGGACGTAGTTTATTGAGATACCCAGGACGTGAATGTAGTTTATCGTCTTACCCAGGACCCCAGTTTATCGTCATACGCAGGACGCGGACGTAGTTTATTGACATGCCTAGAACGTGAATGTAGTTTATCGTCTTACCCAGGATGCGGATGTCGTTTATCTTCATACGCAGGATGCGGACGTAGTTTATTGAGATAGCCAGGACGTGAATGTAGTTTATCGTCTTACCCAGAATGCGGATGTAGTTTATCGTCATACGCAGGACGCGGTTGTAGTTTATTGACATAAACAGGACGTGAATGTAGTTTATCGTCTTACCCAGGATGCGGATGTAGTTTATCGTCATACGCAGGACGCGGTTGTAGTTTATTGACATACCCAGGACGTGAATGTAGTTTATCGTCTTACCCAGGATGCGGATGTAGTTTATCGTCATACGCAGGATGCGGTTGTAGTTTATTGACATACCCAGGACGTGAATGCAGTTTGTCGTCTTACCCAGGATGCGGATGTAGTTTATCGTCATACGCAGGATGCGGACGTAGTTTATTGAGATACCCAGGACGTGAATGTAGTTTATCGTCTTACCCAGGATGCGGATGTAGTTTATCGTCATACGCAGGACGCGGTTGTAGTTTATTGACATACCCAGGACGTGAATGTAGTTTATCGTCTTACCCAGGATGCGGATGTAGTTTATCGTCATACGCATGATGCGGTTGTAGTTTATTGACATACCCAGGACGTGAATGTAGTTTATCGTCTTACCCAGGATGCGGATGCAGTTTATCGTCATACGCAGGATGCGGACGTAGTTTATTGAGATACCCAGGACGTGAATGTAGTTTATCGTCTTACCCAGGATGCGGATGTAGTTTATCGTCATACGCAGGACGCGGACGTAGTTTATTGACATGCCTAGAACGTGAATGTAGTTTATCGTCTTACCCAGGATGCGGATGTCGTTTATCTTCATACGCAGGATGCGGACGTAGTTTATTGAGATAGCCAGGACGTGAATGTAGTTTATCGTCTTACCCAGAATGCGGATGTAGTTTATCGTCATACGCAGGAATTTTGTATTTTATTGAGATACCCAGGACGTGAATGTAGTTTATCGTCTTACCCAGGATGCGGATGTAGTTTATCGTCATACGCAGGACGCGGTTGTGGTTTATTGACATACCCAGGACGTGAATGTAGTTTATCGTCTTACCCAGGATGCGGATGTAGTTTATCGTCATACGCATGATGCGGTTATAGTTTATTGACATACCCAGGACGTGAATGCAGTTTGTCGTCTTACAGGATGCGGATGTAGTTTATCGTCATACGCAGGATAGTTTATTGAGATACCCAGGACGTGAATGTAGTTTATCGTCTTACCCAGGATGCGGATGTAGTTTATCGTCATACGCAGGACGTTTGGTTTATTGACATGCCTAGAACGTGAATGTAGTTTATCGTCTTACCCAGGATGCGGATGTCGTTTATCTTCATACGCAGGATGCGGACGTAGTTTATTGAGATAGCCAGGACGTGAATGTAGTTTATCGTCTTACCCAGAATGCGGATGTAGTTTATCGTCATACGCAGGACGCGGTTGTATTTTATTGACATAAACAGGACGTGAATGCAGTTTGTCGTCTTACCCAGGATGCGGATGTAGTTTATCGTCATACGCAGGACGCGGTTGTAGTTTATTGAGATACCCAGGACGTGAATGTAGTTTATCGTCTTACCCAGGATGCGGATGTAGTTTATCGTCATACGCAGGATGCGGTTGTAGTTTATTGACATCCCAGGACGTTAATGTGGTTTATCGTCTTACCCAGGATGCGGATGTAGTTTATCGTCATACGCAGGACGCGGTTGTAGTTTATTGACATACCCAGGACGTGAATGTAGTTTATCGTCTTACCCAGGATGCGGATGTGGTTTATCGTCATACGCATGATGCGGTTAGTTTATTGACATACCCAGGACGTGAATGCAGTTTGTCGTCTTTACCCAGGATGCGGATGTAGTTTATCGTCTTACGCAGGATGCGGACGTAGTTTATTGAGATACCCAGGACGTGAATGTAGTTTATCGTCTTACCCAGGATGCGGATGTAGTTTATCGTCATACGCAGGACGCGGTTGTAGTTTATTGACCTTACCCAGGACGTGAATGTAGTTTTATCGTCTTACCCAGGATGCGGATGCAGTTTATCGTCATACGCAGTGCGGACGTAGTTATTGAGATACCAGGACGTGAATGGTTTATCGTCTTACCCAGGATGCGGATGTAGTTTATCGTCGCCGCAGGATGCGGACGTAGTTTATTGAGATACCCAGGACGTGAATAAGTTTATCGTCTTACCCAGGATGCGGATGTAGTTTATCGTCATACGCAGGACGCGGACGTAGTTTATTGACATGCCTAGAACGTGAATGTGTTTATCGTCTTACCCAGGATGCGGATGTCGTTTATCCCAGGATGCGGACGTAGTTTCTTGAGATAGCCAGGAGGTGAATTGGTTTATCGTCTTACCCAGAATGTGGATGTAGTTTATCGTCATACGCAGGACGCGGTTGTAGTTTATTGACATAAACAGGACGTAGAATACGGTTTATCGTCTTACCCAAGATGCGGATGTAATTTATCGTCATACGCAGGACGAGGACGTAGTTTATTGACATACCCAGGACGTGAATGCAGTTTGTCGTCTTACCCAGGATGCGGATGTAGTTTATCGTCATACGCAGGACGCGGTTGTAGTTTATTGACATACCCAGGACGTGAATGTAGTTATATCGTCTTACCCAGGACGCGGATGTAGTTTATCGTCATACGCAGGATGCTGTTGTAGTTTATCGTCTTACCCAGGACGCAGATATAGTTTATCGTAATACCCAGGACGGCCTCGCGTCTGCTATGACGATCAGATGGAAATCAGTACGGCGATAACGTCGGAGTAAAAGTGGGTGGGTAAACTCTTCTGTGCTAGACTTATGGTTGGTCGAGTGAAATGTGCAAAGCATGATGGGAACGAACTGTCTATGGCCACTGGCAATCAGGAATCGAGGAAACGTTTGTGGGGGAGGAGAGACGCAGAACTGGGAGACGACGTCGGTCGATTGAAGCGTTTACTCAGGTTCGTCTCGAAAAGTAATTTCCTCTCGATTAAAAAAAATGCAAGTTAGAATTAAAAAATAGAAGGATGGATATAAACACACACACAGGCACGCACGTATTCATGCAGAGACACATATACACGAACATACATATACATACATAGAAGCACATGCTCATATATATATATATATATATATATATATATATATGCACATTTCATTGAAAACAACAGACAAGGTGCTTTTACTTAGTTTTTTTTTATACAATTTCTCATGCGATCTAATAATTTCTTTTTCTTTTCGGATGATAAATTGTCCGAATGTTCTTTTTATCCGAGCGCTTTCGGCTATACATTTAGCCATTTTCAAGGATTATATTTTAACTATGAAAATAAGAAATTTTATATTGTATGTATGTTTTATAAAATGTTTTCATTTTTTGTTTCAAAACACGGTCAAGATATTATGTCCATGTTCAAATTTAATATCATTAAGTGTTGTTTTTTTTTGTTTTTTATATAATTTATCATCCGAAAAGAAAAGAGAATTATTAGATCGCGTGAGACATTGTATAAAAAAACTAAATTAAAGAACCTTTTCTGTCGTATTCAACAAAATGTGCATGAAAGAATTGCTGCCTAAATACATAGAATTGCTATAAGAATTGCCGCCATATATATATATAAATATATATATATATATGTGTGTGTGTGTGTGTGTATGTATGTGTGTTTGTGTGTGTATATATATATATATATATATATATATATATAGATAGATAGATAGATAGATATTTGTGTATTTAGGCAGCAATCCTTCTTTCATGCACATTTCATTGGATACGACAGACTAGTTGCTTTGATTTAGTTTTTATACAATTTTTCATGTGATCTATTTTTTTTTCGGATGATAAATTATATAAAGACTGTCCAATTGTTCTTTTTATCTGAGCGCTTTCGGCTATACACTTATCCATTTTCAAGTTTAAATATTAACAAGAAATAGTTTGTTGCATGTATGTATTTATATAATGTTTTCAATTTCAAAACACGTTCAGGATATCGTGTCCATGTTCATAGCTGATATTATTGAGTGTTGTTTGTTTTATTTATTAATAAAGCTTTTCATTAATAAATATTTTTTTGCATGTAGATGATGCAATTATATTTGTATTGTTAACAATATATATTATATGTATTACATATATTATATATATATATTATATGTATTACATATATTATATATATATATTATATGTATTACATATATTATATATATATATTATATGTATTACGAATAGGATCCGGTAGGTCTCCATGTGTATTTAAATGACATCTAATTGAGCTATTGTCAGAAAGATGTAGTCTGAGTTATCGTGTCAAACACGTTGTAGTATGGCCTATATAATTATTTACGAATTTTGATTGGTCAAAAATACAAATCCTTAATGGCCATTTAAATTCGTAAATAATATTTGGGCTATTTAATTTTGTTCTAAGATGTGATTATTATTTATAGCTATAAGGTTAGAGGTTTTAGATTTTTGTAATTAATAATGTAAATTTTGGTATTGTCAGTTAGTGTTGTGCATTTTTGTATACTATATTTTATTCTAGTTTCGTAATTTTCGTTCATTTGATTTTCATAAAAAATATTATTGTTATTTTTTTATGCTTCTATTCTGGTCGTTGCATATATATAATATATACACACACATGTATACAAAAATGTATCAGATAATGAACATGAATTTTAACAATTCTTTACTTTCTTTTTTAATTTTTGTTTTTCAAATTTTAAAAAATAACGTAAAAATTCAGTTTCTTAAGAAATGTTTTAGCCTTGACAAGCCACAGGGAGATTAAAACGGGGTTGCGAAATGACCATCAAAATGGTGTAAAATTGAGCTTCATTTTTATGTAATTCATTTATATGCTGTATAATAAATATATTGAGTTCACTTTGTGGATATATATATATATATATATATATATATATATATATATATATATATATATTGCATCTAAACATATGGTTTCTGTTGTTAATGTTTCAGTCTTTCAGGGGGTACGACATCATAGACCCGCATCTCGAATTTACGACCTGCGTTTGCTATTCCGCGACCGTTATCGTCGCATAGCAAACTTCTATGTAAACATAACAGGATGTCGTCTTTTATTGTGAGAATTTCTGTTGTAATCTCCATATAAACACTGAAGATGGCTCATGTTAGCCGAAAGCTTAGATCAAGGAACAGCATAATAAGAAAATATCCACATGCTGGAAAATTTTTGTCTTTCTTTTTTATACCGAAATTAAAGCAACCATACGACTCATGATCAAACATAATAGACATTTGATATCAGGATTGGTTCGATGACAACAATAATGAAGTACAGGAGCTAATTCAAAAAATGCACAGTTCTCATAAGATATGGATAGAAGATAAGAAATCATCCGAAAAAAAGAAGGCATAGACTAGTTGTAAATCTCAAGTTCAAAAAGCCCTAAGAACAATGAAAGAGGCGTAGTGGTCCAAACAGGCGACTTCCCTCCAGGAAGCGTTTGATAGAAAGGATTCAAAGGTATTTTATGATGGCATGAAGAAAGTGTTTGGTCCACAAGAAAATGATGTTTCTCCATTTTTCTCCACTGAAGATGATATTTTGACGGACAAGAACGATAGCCTGAAAAGATGGAAAGAACACTTTGATTCCGTCTTGAACAATGCCTCATCCACCAATGAAGATGTGATTGCTTCAATATGTCAGCGACCTGAAATCCCGGAACTCTCGTTTGAACCGACATTGCAGGAAGTTTTAAAGGCTATTAAGCAAATTTTGGTTGGAAAAGCACCGGGCAAAGATGCTATCCCACCAGAAATTTTCAAATATGGAGGGTCAACACTCGCTAAGAAACTTTTACATTTGTTTATTGAGATTTGGAGACAAGGAATGGTCCAACACGACTTCAAGGACGCATCCATTCACCATCTGTTCAAAAATAAAGGGAACAGAAAGATATGCGACAACCACCGGGGACCTTCTCTTTTGTCTATAGCTGGAAAGATTTTGGCCAGACTGATTTTGAACCGAATAATAACTCATGTAATTGATGACATCGACTCTGAATCACAGTGTGGATTTCGTGCAGGTCGCGACACCATTGATATGATTTTCTCCTTACGACAGGTTGCTGAGAAAGTTCGTGAGAAGAATCAAGAGTTTTATATGGTGTTCGTTGACCTCACGAAGGCGTTTGACACAGTGAACCGTGCTGCCCTGTGGAAGGTTTTGAGGAAATTGGGAATACCGGAAAATATGTTAAAGGTCATTATCTCCTTCCATGATGGGATGAAGGCTGGTGGTGTCAAATGGTGAAACATCAATTCCTTTTCTGTGACGAATGGCACAAAAGCAAGGTTGTGTTATGGCCCCTGTTTTTTTTTTTTGCCTCTACTTTTCTGTCATGCTGAAACATGCATTTGCAGAAGTGGAAGACGGCGTTAAACTTCAGTTTAGAACAAGTGGAGGCCTTTTCAATCACCAGAGATTCAAAGCCAAAACTCTGACAAGGATCAGCATAATCTGTGATCTTCTGTTTGCAGATGCTGCTGCGCTGGTAGCAACTTCTTTTGAAGAAGGTCAACTCCTGATGGACAAGCTCTCTGCTACTTGCAAAGCATTCGGTCTTACCATCAGCATCTCAAAAACAGAAGTTGTTCACCAGCCTGCACATACACGCAGGAAGTGCGAGGCGTGAAACAAAACCCTCCTGCTCACGGGTTCCCTGATATACCGATTCGTGTTGACGAAAATGACCTCAAGTATGTGAAGAATTTTAACTACCTAGGCAGTAAAGTGAATGCAAGTGGAACTCTGGATGACGAAATTGTGAATAGAATTGCAAAAGCGGCTAACGCGTTTGGAAAACTACGTCAACGTCTTTGGAATGACAGGGGTATTCGTCTTGCGACAAAAATCCACGTGTACCAACCAGTTGTCCTCACTACTCTTTTGTATGGATCAGAGGCCTAGACCCTGTATCGTAAGCAGATTCAGCAATTAGATGTCTTTCACAAAGGATGTCTCCGAGCAATCTGTGCACTAACCCTGCAGGACAAAAAATCCAATGCCGAACTTCTAATGATGTGTAACATTGACGGAATTGAGAGCTTCCTCATGAGGTCACAGTTACGATGGGCCGGTCATGTTGTGTGCATGTAAGATGGTAGAATTCCAAAGATTCTCATGTACAGCCAGCTTGAAGGTGGTCAACGGAATGTTGGCCGACCCTTACTCAGGTTTAAAGATGTTGAAAAGTAACCTGGCAGCTGCAAATATTGCACACACTGATTTGGAGAATACTGCTTTGGATCGCAAAGCTTGGAAAAGTGTAACTTACACTTTGGAATCAGGAATTTTTTCGGCGGCAAGCGTTGTCAAGCACCGTGAAGCAAGAGAAAGGAAAAAGCCTCAGAAGGTGCGAGAGAAGTGCACCCTCTTTGCTCACACGCTTGCCCAATCTGTGGTTTTCTTTGCAAGACATTAGCAGGTCTGAAATGTCACTATAGATTCAAACATAAGGGTCATTAAAAAGTTGTTGGAACCTCATACGTCGAAATCGACGG
>CAHIKZ030000598.1:102500-190000 GCA_903632075.3 Acanthosepion pharaonis
CGCTATTTTATATTTTTAATCTCGCGCATGCGTGTTTGTTTTTGATTGTGTCACCTACACAGTATAGTAGGGTCAGTTTGCTTAGGTTTGTTACGTTTTACAGCCACAATGGGTTATTTAATGCTGACAAGATTTTTATTGCTAGCTATATTTCATCCTTCAAAAATCTATTGCTGGTAATATTTCATCCTTCAAAAATGTATTGCTGGTAATATTTCATCCTTCAAAAATGTATTGCTGGTAATATTTTTCCTTCAAAAATGTATTTTTAGTATTTCATCCTTCAAAAATGTATTGCTGGTAATATTTTTCCTTCAAAAATCTATTGCTGGTAATATTTTTCCTTCAAAATCTATTGCTGGTAATATTTCATCCTTCAAAATGTATTGCTGGTAATATTTTCCTTCAAAATCTATTGCTGGTAATATTTTCCTTCAAAAATCTATTGCTGGTAATATTTCATCCTTCAAAAATGTATTTCTGGTAATATTTCATCCTTCAAAAAATATTGCTGGTAATATTTTTCCTTCAAAAATGTATTGCTGGTAATATTTCATCCTTCAAAAATGTATTGCTGGTAATATTTTTTCTTCAAAAAATCTATTGCTGGTAATATTTTCCTTCAAAATGTATTGCTAGTAATATTTCATCCTTCAAAATGTATTGCTGGTAATATTTTTCCTTCAAAATCTATTGCTGGTAATATTTCATCCTTCAAAAATGTATTGCTGGTAATATTTTTCCTTAAAAAATGTATTGTTGGTAATATTTTCCTTCAAAAATGTATTACTAGTAATATTTTCCTTCAAAATGTATTGCTGGTAATATTTCATCCTTCAAAAATGTATTGCTGGTAATATTTTCCTTCAAAAATCTATTGCTGGTAATATTTTTCCTTCAAAAAATCTATTACTGGTAATATTTTCATCCTTCAAAAATGTATTGCTGGTAATATTTTTCCTTCAAAAATCTATTGCTGGTAATATTTCATCCTTCAAAAATGTATTGCTGGTAATATTTTTCCTTCAAAAATCTATTGCTGGTAATATTTTTCCTTCAAAAATCTATTGCTGGTAATATTTAATCCTTCAAAAATGTATTGCTGGTAATATTTCATCCTTCAAAAATGTATTGCTGGTAATATTTTTCCTTCAAAAATGTATTGCTGGTAATATTTCATCCTTCAAAAATGTATTGCTGGTAATATTTTTCCTTCAAAAATCTATTGCTGGTAATATTTTTCCTTCAAAAATGTATTGCTGGTAATATTTCATCCTTCAAAAATGTATTGCTGGTAATATTTTTCCTTCAAAAATCTATTGCTGGTAATATTTCATCCTTCAAAAATGTATTGCTGGTAATATTTTTCCTTCAAAAATCTATTGCTGGTAATATTTCATCCTTCAAAAATCTATTGCTGGTAATATTTAATCCTTCAAAAATGTATTGCTGGTAATATTTCATCCTTCAAAAATGTATTGCTGGTAATATTTTTCCTTCAAAAATGTATTGCTGGTAATATTTCATCCTTCAAAAATGTATTGCTGGTAATATTTTTCCTTCAAAAAAAATCTATTGCTTCCTTAATATTTTTCCTTCAAAAATGTATTGCTGGTAATATTTCATCCTTCAAAAATGTATTGCTGGTAATATTTTTCCTTCAAAAATCTATTGCTGGTAATATTTCATCCTTCAAAAATGTATTGCTGGTAATATTTTTCCTTCAAAAATCTATTGCTGGTAATATTTTTCCTTCAAAAATCTATTGCTGGTAATATTTCATCCTTCAAAAATGTATTGCTGGTAATATTTCATCCTTCAAAAATGTATTGCTGGTAATATTTTTCCTTCAAAAATGTATTGCTGGTAATATTTCATACTTCAAAAATGTATTGCTGGTAATATTTTTTCCTTCAAAATCTATTGCTGGTAATATTTTTCCTTCAAAAATCTATTGCTGGTAATATTTCATCCTTCAAAATGTATTGCTGGTAATATTTTCCTTCAAAAATCTATTGCTGGTAATATTTCATCCTTCAAAAATGTATTGCTGGTAATATTTTTCCTTTTAAAAATATTGGTAATATTTTTCCAACTAAAAATTTTTCCTTCAAAATTATTGGTAATATTTCATCCTTCAAAAATGTATTGCTGGTAATAGTTTTTTTTCCTTCTTCAAAAATCTATTGCTGGTAATATTTTTCTTCAAAAAATCTATTTCTGGTAATATTTCATCCTTCAAAATGTATTGCTGGTAATATTTCATCCTTCAAAAATGTATTGCTGGTAATATTTTTCCTTCAAAATGTACCCCTGGTAATATTTCATCCTTCAAAAATGTATTGCTGGTAATATTTTCCTTAAAAAATCTATTGCTGGTAATATTTTCCTTCAAAAAAGGGCCTTTTAGTTATGACAATATTTCATCCTTCAAAATGTATTGCTATTAATGTTTTTTTTCCTTCAAAAATCTATTGCTGGTAATATTTCATCCTTCAAAAAATGTATTGCTGGTAATATTTTCCTTCAAAATCTATTGCTGGTAATATTTTTTCTTAAAAAATCTATTGCTGGTAATATTTAATCCTTCAAAAATGTATTGCTGGTAATATTTCATCCTTCAAAAAATATTATGGTAATATTTTAGATAGATCAAAATGTATAATGGTAATATTCATCCTTCAAAAATGTATGGATGGTAATATTTGAATGGAAAATCTATTGCTGGATTTTTCCTTCAAAAATGTATGGCTGGTAATATTTCATGGATGGAAAAATGTATTGCTGGTAATATTTTGGATCAAAATCTATGGGCTGGTAATATTTCATCCTTCAAAATGTATTGCTGGTAATATTTTCCTTCAAAATCTATTGATGGTAATATTTTTCCTTAAAAAATCTATGAATGGTAATATTTCATCCTTCAAAAATGTATTGCTGGTAATATTTTCCTTCAAAAATCTATTGCTGGTAATATTTTGGATGGAAAAATCTATTGCTGGTAATATTTCATCCAGAAAAATGTATTGCTGGATAGATAGATAGATTTCAGAGTAAAAATCTGAATTGACGGAGTAATATTTTTTCCTTCAAAATCTATTGCTGGTAATATTTCATCCTTCAAAAAATGTATAAAATGGTAATATTTTTCCTTCAAAAATCTATTGCTGGTAATATTTTTCCTTCAAAATCTATTGCTGGTAATATTTCATCCTTCAAAATGTATTGCTGGTAATATTTTTCCTTCAAAAATGTATTACTGGTAATATTTTTCCTTCAAAAATCTATTACTGTAATATTTCATCCTTCAAAAATGTATTGCTGGTAATATTTTTCCTTCAAAAATCTATTGCAAGTAATATTTTTCCTTCAAAAATGTATTGCTGGTAATATTTCATCCTTCAAAAATGTATTGCTATAATATTTTTCCTTCAAAAATGTATTACTGTTAATATTTTTCCTTCAAAAATCTATTGCTGTTAATATTTTTCCTTCAAAAATGTATTGCTGGTAATATTTTTCCTTCAAAAAATGTATTGCTCAAAAGTAATATTTTCCTTAAAAATCTATTACTGGTAATATTTTTCCTTAAAAAATCTATTGCTGGTAATATTTCATCCTTCAAAAATGTATTACTGGTAATATTTTTTCCTTCAAAAAATGTATTGCTGGTAATATTTTTCCTTCAAAAATGTATTGCTGGTAATATTTTCCTTCTAAAAAATATGGAAAGATAATATTTTTCCTTCAAAAAAATGTATTGCTGGTAATATTTTTCCTTCAAAAATGTATTGCTGGTAATATTTTTCCTTCAAAAATGTATTTCTGGTAATATTTTTCCTTCAAAAATGTATTGCTGGTAATATTTCATCCTTCAAAAATGTATTGCTGGTAATATTTTTCCTTCAAAAATCTATTGCTGGTAATATTTTTCCTTCAAAAATCTATTGCTGGTAATATTTTTTTCCTTCAAAAATGTATTGCTGGTAATAATTTTAACAAAAATGAATTGCTGGTAGTAAAACCTATTTAAACACTTCCATAGTTTTTTGACCGCAGTTTGGAGGTTAACTATTTTCTCATAGGCGTGACCCAAACAGGTGCTACCATCTCGGGTCAGCGTGGACCTTGGAACACCAGCAATTAGAAGGTGGTTCCACGCTCCTCAAAACCTCCTGATCAGAGGCCTTAGTGCTGGACGTAGTTTATCGTCTTACCCAAGATGCGGATGTAGTTTATCATTATACCCAGGACGGCTAGGGTCAGTTAGACACCGACTGTAAATCTAGAGCATTATGACGCAATTCTCTCCACCAGAAATTTGGAAACGGCATGCTGTACAGCTTGGCATTCGCGTCGAAAGTTCCAATACGAACATTTCAGTGCGTTTGTGTGTCAATCTGAAGAAAGTACAGAAGTTTCGGAAAGAGTTGGATGAGTCAAATGATGATCACGATGGTTCGGGGCCCAGAAAACACACTCCGTTCTGATAAGAAAATAACATATCCAGTCAACATCATGTTTGGAGTGATCATAATGATGGCGACGTTATGCCACCATTCGTCTTCCCACAGAGTTTCAGACCCAACACGAAGGCCTACGTCAAGTGCCTTGAAGAAGTACTGGTGCCCTGGATGAAGACGGTGGCTGCTGGAAGATCTTATGTCCGGCATTAGGAATCTGCGCCATGCAACACAAACAAGAGGACTCAGTCATAGCTGTCAGACAACCACATCATCCCTTACAACTGACCTTGTAACTCTCCAGACTGCAACCCTTTTGATTATTATGTGGGGGTGCAGTTGAGCGACAGATCCATAAAACTCCTGGTAACACCAAAGATGAACTGAATGCTAGGATTATGACAGTATTCACCAACTTAAACAAGAAATGCAGGAGATTCCGATATTTTCTGTATGCCGTGCTTGAAACCAATAGCGATTTTACTGAATAAATTTATTATTTAGTATTTCAAGATAATTTTTGAATAATTTGGACAACAATTTATCCATCGCAGCCTGAACATCTCTCTTAAAATGAGATGTCAGTAGTATTTTTGTTTTTGCGTCATTTGGACGACAATTTATCCATCGCACACTGAATATCTGCTAAAATGAGATGTCAGTATTATTTTCTTTTTTTTGTGTCATTTAAACGACAATTCATCCATCGCAGTTTGAATATCTCCTAAAATGAAATGTCAGTAGTATTTTCGTTTTTGCGTCGTTTAGACGACAATTTATCCATCGCAGTCTGAATATCTCTTAAAATGAGATCAGTATTATTTTTTTTTTTTGCGTCATTTAGACGACAATTTATCCATCGCAGTCTGACTGTCTCTTAAAATGAAATCGGTATTATTTTCTTTTTTGTGCCATGATGCAAGTATGAAATGGGTTATTTATTTTTCGACAACATTTTTGAGGATAGATTTATCCATCGCAGTCTGAATATCTCTTAAAATGAGATGTCAGCATTATTTTCTTGTTTGTGTCATTTAGACGACAGTTTATCCATCGCAGTCTGAATATCTCTTAAAATGAGATGACAGTATTATTTTTTTTTGTGTGTCATTTAGTTTATTTTATTTTTCGCACCCTGTAAATGGGTTGCCTAAAGATCAGACAAAATTTTTGGGAGGATTAAATTTGTTTTATCAAAAATCATCAAAGTCTGGTCTTTATATTAAAACACATTAAACCTCGTCCTGATCGTAGATTTTTAACAATTCCTGCATTAATTAAGGGTTTATAAAAATCCAGTACAATTGATGTTTTTCTCAGTAGACTATTAAATCAACCTTTAGAGTTAGGTTTTCTTAAGAGAACTAGAAGCCTTAATTTTGGGACAATCAAAAGTAATGTAAAGATATGAATCTTGACAAAAGAAAACAATTTTTAATGACTCGTTTATAACATGAGAACTTTTATCTAGACAAGTAAGGATTTTTATTTTTTTGAAAAATATTTTAAATACTAAGCAAAATCGTTATTGTTTTCAAAATTGTTTTTTAGGTTTTTTTCATAAGTTAGCGGAAATTTAAATTAATTTCATGGACGTGAGGTGATACATTTTAATGCCTAATCTTTATTCATAGTTTCTATTTGCAGATATATATATTATATCTGAAATTTTTAAACAATATAAGATATTTAGGGGACAACGTTGAACGACACAGAAAAGAAACTGGTACTTCTACAGAAGGTCAGTAATTTTTCTGTTGGAATTTTTGGGTAGTACTAGTGAGCCAGAAAAATGAGCTGACTCATTTATATTTCACCAATAGAAGGTTAACCAATCAGAAGGCTTAGAATATTCAATGCGACGTGTATAAAAGGCGGCCATTTTTTTCCAAATATTCACTGCCGGCCTTTGATATTGAAGACTGAAGAATTACTGAACAGCTGCTGCTGGTGGTATTGGCGATATAGTCAGATTCAGTAGAGTGTTTGACTCGTGAGTAATAATCTTTAACGTTGTTTCATTGAACAGATTACGTACTGCGCTGTATTCTATATTCATAGACTATGGTGGACATGGTTAACAAAGCATGAAGAAAAGACTAAGCATTAATTGTAAGAACGCAGAGTGTATGGTGTTAAATAAGACGAACGGTCCATGATGCGAGCTATGACTTGGAAATGCCAAAATGAGTCAAGTACGAATATTTAAATATCTGGGAATTTTTCTTTACAAAAGACGGAAAATGTGGCACTGAAATACAAAGGCACATTTAAATAGTGAATGATATCTTCCAGAAACTAAGCAATATATATATATATATATATATATATATATATATATATATATATATTAAAACGTTAAAGACATTTATTTTAACATTCTTTTATAGATACAAGTATTTAAAGTAAATGCTCTGTTTATAATAAATAGTAAATAACATTTACCGTCCTGAATGTCTGAGAATTTTCACAGAAAATATCTGTCCTTTGACAGGATTCGAACCCGCATCTATACGGAATTGGCATTTAGCTTGACGTGCCCAACCTCTCTGCCACAAACCAGTAAAACCTTGCCAACCCGACGATCTGGCAAGGTTAGGGAACGATCCTTGATTCCTTTTTTTATTTATATTTAATAAATTGGACGGACTTTCTCTAATAAATTGACTTAATGTATATTTCTTAAGTATATATATATATATTATAGCCTTTTTTATTATATCATCTGTCTAGACATTGAGTTCTACCTGGATTCTTCCTCTGCAAATTTTTTCTGAAAATATACATGTATGGGTATTTTTTATATTTTTTATATATATTTTGCATATATGTATATTTTCCACTAATAATACCAATATATATATATATATATATATATATATATATATATATATATATATATATATATAGAAATAATCGTTAGAAAAAAAATGTGTTTGTCAGTTAACTGCTATACGTGACATACGCTCGGGCGATCAAGTCTCTTTTGATTCGCCACTGACTAGAATTAAGAGAATCAACTTTTACGAATGAAATTTGTCAGAGTTCTGGATTATTTAGACCAAAAGAATTCAAAGAACTCTTTGATGTGGTCGGGTGTTTTGACAGTGGTCTTCATCCGGACTTTCGTGGGTCGGCGCTAAAATTAAGTGACTGGTTTGCGATGTCAGTTGTAAAAAAAAAAAAAAAATCAGCGCGGTTCGTTTACAACCGTTCGGTGACTGTTGGACCGAAAAGCAAACTATGCAACAATACCCCAGCAACTCCTGACTGAAGTTACTTTGAAGTATTTTTAACTTCTTGCCGGTAAGCCTTTATGTTGATTTAATTTTTAGCCACAGACCAATTCTCTAAAATTAAAATGAAACTTTTCTGTTTACTATAAAACTTAGTAGGTCTTCTTGTCATTGCAATTACGTTTTTATTTTATTTCTTCCGTTGCACACTTGACACTAGGCAGAAAATTTTCCCGATGTAGGTTGCTGCTACTTTCTGAGGTAGACTGGTTGCGAACCAAGTCTATAGGGCCAAAAAGTTGCGCTATTCAACCGCATAGAAGGGGGAAAAATGATACGCGCCTTTCCTGAGTTTATTTACAGTGAATGAATCCGTCTGGAATTCGAACTCGGCTCTCCGAATTCTCCTTCTGAGTCGTTTAACTTTACACCACCCACGCACATCCCAGAGTGCTTAACAGTTGTATAATATCGGCCTTCTATATGAATATAATTAATGCTGGATAATTGCTTCATAGATGAATGAGAGGCTTTATCCAGCAGAAATGTGGCTCTGCAGAAAAAAAAAGGACTAAGCACATGTGTAATGGAGACAAAAAGGAAGCTTATGAATAGAATCAGAAAGAAACAACTAAAATTTCTAGGGTACATAATGAAGAAAGAGGGCTTGGCGAATTTGACACTCACTAGACAAACTGAAGTCATGAGTGAGAGAGGAAAAGAACGAGTTACCTAACAAGCTTGCGTAAGTGGATACCAGAACAGGGAGTTCAACAAATGGTACTACGAGCTTCAACGGATAGGAAGTTGTGGAGAACCGTAACGATACACGGCATGTAGAAGGATAAGGTTAGTTATATATTTTTATCGATAACATAATACGCTCCACCGTCCCAAAAATGAAACAAGTGTCGTTAAGGGGTTATGATTAACCACATACGATATATGAACATGTGGAACAACTACATTGAATCTATAGCTTCATCTACCGCAAGGAAAGTTGGTTCTGTGTCGCGCAAGAAGATTTTACTCGCCCGAGTTCAACCTTCAGATCTACAAATCAACCATTTATCCTTGCATGGAATATTGCTTCCATATATGGTCTGGTGTTCCTGCTGTTCATTTCGAGGTCCTAGACACAATCCAGAGACGGATATGCAACGTGGTTGGTTCCGACATCCCGTCTGCAGTCACTATTTCAAAGACGTGCTGTGGCTTTCCGCTAGTTTTTCTTCAAGTATTTGATGGCAACTCCTCCGACAATCTGCGTTCACTGGTTGCCAATTTGCATGAATTTAAGCGTGCTACTAGGTTGGCATCTTGGTCCCCCTATTTCACTGTCGAAACGAAGCCATTACTTCTACTCCAACAGCTTCTTATCTCGCACCACCCGTCAGAGGAACTCTCTTCTTATTAGCTGCTTCTCTGATAGCGATAATCTTTAAATATTCAAATGTAATGTCAATCGACATCTTCTGATGCCCTGACCTTGATCACTGTCCTTCTCTTTGTTCTTTTCCCAAACACTTCTCTTACACTCACTCTCTGTAAGCCCTTGCGTGCTAGTGGCACTTCTAACTTGCTTGGAGCGAATTGCTTAAAAAATATATTATTCATATATTCTGAAACATTTGCCATTACCAGTTGATTAATAGGAATTATATTCTAAACATTTTTGATATGAAAAATGAAATCTGACATCATGTAAGTGTGCCAAGTCTATAAAACGAACCAGAATTTCTCTGGGATTTAAGTCTCAGACCGACGCCGCCCCACCGAAGGAAGAATATTTTAATCATAAACATTAATGAGGAACTGCCTCTGATTGAAGACGTGGCTACGCTATCTGACAAGAAGAGGAAAATGAAAGAAGTTAAAATCTGGAAAAAAAAATTTACTAGGACTTCTCACGGGAACAGAGAGTTCGCCAGAAAGCTTACAACAAATTATATATTTGGAAGCGATTCAAAAAATCTAGACATGATAAATAATTTAGAAATTCAAGACAAAAATGTGACAAGCCATTTCTCACGCACATTGAAACGGACCACACTCATTCCCTTTCTATTCAACTGGGGCGATGGACGTTCCACTTGAGCAATCTTTCCGACGAACCGCTGGAACAGAGCCCCATGTGGATAGTTTCCAGATCACTAGAATTTTAACCTGTTGAAATCTAGGAGTAACCGTTATCTTTCGCACTTATTTTCCTAAACTGTGACCCTAACTCTTATTTTATAACTCCATACCACGAGTGGCTCTTGAGGGTTATACAAGTTTAATATTATAGTAAACAAAAAGACCAGGTCGCGTATGACCAATGCAGATCTGGAGGGTTTTCAAAATAGTTTTTGATCATAAAATAAATTCGGAGATGAGGGAATGCAAAAGGTTCTCCGAGAAGGAAATTTTCTACACCACTATCAACGCTACATATATATATATATATATATATATATATATATATATATATATATATATATATATATATATATATATATATATATATATTTACTGGTGTAATTGGTAATTGTCCAAATCGTGTAACGGCAAAATTGTCCAATTTTTAGATTAAACTATGAACCATTATATCTTAGAAATGATCAAAGATATCTTACAGGAGTTCTCCGAGATTTTATAACACTACTGGACTCTACGTTGAACAATAAGTATGTGCAATTACACTCCAAACTTTACATAAGAATCGTGATGAAATCGATCATAAACGAAAATGATATGTTCATCATTAATTAATCATAGCTAAAGATCGGAAGCTCATGAAGTATTGAAAAATATATATATATATATATATATATATATATATATATATATATATATATATTCCAGGATATTCAAGATGATTATATGAGTCCCTAGCCTTCTAACTGGAGTAACAATGAGCCTCACAGGTTTCGCGTAAGATTTTATTTTCAAGTCATTTTTAATTTATTTATAAGCTTATGCTCACGTACACCTGCACATATATGCATGCATGTATATAGGTATACGCGGAGAACATATATACATATAAACCTGCGTAAAATGAAACATGAAACCTTATGCCTGTGTTAACTAGTGCTTAAACTGTGAAGTTATATATTTCTTGATAAGGGTTTTGATTATGGTTAGTTTAATAGTATTTGTTATTTGAATACATATACAAACACACAAACACATACAAACACACAGACACACAGAGATATACACACACACACACACACACACACATATATATATATATATATATATATATATATATATATATATATATATATATATATATATATATGTATATATATATATATATATATATATATATATATATATATATATAGAGAGAGAGAGAGAGAGAGAGAGAGAGTTCATATTTCTGCACACTCAGGCATCCTGCACGCTCGCAAGTATATGTAATTATTAAGAGGAGTATATGCATTAAACTAAGTATTTGCTTGTATCATATGTCGTTGTTTATCAAATGTCTCATTTCTATTTAATGGTTAGTAATTTATTTGATTTTGCCTTGGTGTTATATCTTGAGGTATCAATTTTGGGATGTTAGACGTATTCGTCTTTTGGCGTTTGTTTGTGTATATGTATATATTTATATTAAAAAGAAGAGAAGAGAGGTGCCGCAAACGTTTTTGGTTGTAATGTGGATTTATTTAGAAAAAATATTATGCTTTGTTTTACATAATTTTACGACATGTGTTTCTGGTCTCGCGACCGTCTTCAGGTAAAAGTGGAGATTTCCACATATTATTAAAAATAATAATTCATTTTTCTCATGTTCAATGATAAATATTCTCGATATGAGACATTTTCTGTTTGTGTGTTGGTAATCTGAATTTCTTTCTTGTATATATTTATATATACATGTACACATATAGGTGTGTATGTTTAATATTTATAAGTTTATTTATTTATTAATAAATTAATATATTTATTTCATTTATTTATTTAGAGTTTATATTATATTATATTTTATTTTTATTTATTTGTTTATTTTTAATTAATGCTTGGATTTCAAAGTAAGTATTCATTTATATGCCTACATTTATTTTGCAGCTTCAACCAAATATAAATTTAGATATTTACACTATTTATATTGTTCGAACTGTTTTCCTCATTTTTATTGTCATATTTACTACGTTTCGACAGTTAAACGCCCCGACCTTCTTCAGGTGATATACGTTAGAATTTCGAACCGAAACCTCTCTTTAGTCCACATAGGTAAATTGTTCTCGTCCCAAATACCCATACCTTTTCTGGATATTTCAGTTCCGTACTGATTTCATCGGTACTCTTTTCGTTTATTTGTTTTATTGACCAACTTATCTACTTCATTATATATATATATATATATATATATATATATATATATATATATATGGCCCTGTTGATAAAAGTGTTGGTGGAAATGAGTTCACTGGACTACATGAGAGGTGAACAAAAACGTGGAGATTTGAATTAGTAGTTTGTCCCCGTGGACAATATAAAGGGTCCGGTTTGAAATTCCAACGTATATCTCTTGAAGAAGGCCGGAGCGTAAAACGGTTGAAACGTCGTGAATACGACAATAAAGATCAGGACAAAAGTCCGAATAATGTAAATAGTGTAAATAGTTACAATAGTTCATCTCAGAAATATAGACAGATGATTTTATATGCCTAGTTGCCAAAAAAAAAAAAGACCAAAAATAGAAAAACAGAGGAATCTAAGGTGCCCCATTGTAAACTAATATCACCCTGCCCGTTCATTCATACCCTTGGCAAATTCAAAATAATTTTGATATTTGTTATTTGTTGGGTTACGTCTGTCGTAACCAACGCCAAAGTCGAACAATGCTCAAATTGTCGGCTTTACGCGTGACGAAGAGTCTTGATGTCATGTGACAAGAGAACCAGTTAGAGAAATAATAAAACATGGCGGCCTTATTGAACAGGAAAACGGAAGAAGGCGATTATTTTTCGTTTTAAATTAGAGACTTCTATGCAATTGTTTGGCTGTGGAAATCGGTCGTTTGCAATGATCCCATTGATTTGAGGCTAACAGATTTAACACGCTTCGCTGAATCTTCCAAAGATTTCAAATGGAGTTTTCGGCCATTTCTTCACATCACCGAAGCCAAATCAAAATTACATGACCACTTTTCTATGTGTTTCGCGTTTCATAGTTGTGCCTCGCCGTTTCCTTTTTTGTTTCATGATTTATTGTCTTTTACTCTGAGTTAACAACGTTGACTCCCAATAACAAAAAAAAAAAGCACACGGACGTAATGTTTACAATACTGACATGCATGGAAGTGATTTGATGTTCAGAAACACATAGTATGTAAATGAACTCTAAGAGATTAAGAATTAGGATTTCTAACGCGTGTCTCTCGGCCAACGGAACATTATTTGCCATCCTGAGGTTTTACAAAGAGAAAAAAAAATTGTTACGGTGGAAAGATTATCTTGTCGTATTGGTGGAATAATATGAATAGTTCGTGTAAAATTCTTCCTGTTTATATGAAAATACGCAGGCAAAAACTGCTTTAATCTGCATTCATTTCTCGAAATAAATATTGTAATGATCTAAAAAGAAGATAGATGGAAAAAGGTTAAAAGATGAATAAGAATGAAATAAAATTCAATATTTTAATGAAGAAAACATCTTTGTCAAATCATATCGAAGCATTCGCAAAATGCATGTTACGAACACACACGCACACCCTCACTCTCTCTCTCTCTCTCAACACACACACACACACACACACATATATATATATATATATATATATATATATATGTGTGTGTGTGTGTGTGTGTGTGTTTGTGTGTGTGGGCTGACGAATTTTATATTAACATACGCTGTATTCCTGATATTGAGCACTTTAATCAATAAATATACGTAAAAATATTATTAATATATATATATATATATATATATATATATATATATATATATATATATATATGCTAATAATATTCAATTAAAGGTGCAATTATAATTTATAAATTCATGAATCATTCATACAAAAACAAATATGGAGGTTAATGATTTTAAATGGCGAGAATACATCTTCCATAAAACAATATCAATAAGATACACCAACCCCAGCCCTGTATATGAATGATATGATCCCTGTTTACAAATTCCAATATTACGGTGTGTTATTGTTTTGGAACGTGCGGTCGCAACCTTAAAATTTAAATTCAAACTCAGCGTTGTGACCGCACGTTCCAAAACAATAACACATTTCTCATAGCATTTTTTCGGATTACATCTCTATTTTCGTTGTCCTCTTATTACCGTGAAGTAAAAACAAGAACAAAATCTATTTCTTTACCTGAGGATGTCTGTAGGAACAGACGAAAGCTTGTAAAAAATTAAAAAAAACCTTATGAAACTGGAATTTGTAAACGGGGATCATATCATTCATATACAGGTTCGGGGTTGATGTATCTTATTTATATTGTTTGCGATTCTCGCCATTCAAATCATTAACCTCTATATTTGTTTTTTGTATGAATGATTCATGAATTTATATATATATATATATATATATATATATATATATATATATATGGTTACTCTTTGTCGTGGTAAAGGGGCCTGCGTTGTTCGATTTATATGAGAGCCATGAAGTTGAAATTTCTAGACTACTGGTATGGTCATCCATCTCGGCAAGATCGAAGACGAGGACCCAGATTAAGCGTGACAAACTCCAAAGACCCCAACGGTGGAACAAGCGGTTGATGATTACATCAGATCTCAACGATTGAACCAGCTGATGAAGAGGGCTACGCATCACGGACATGCTACAGAAGGCGTCACACGAAATTTTAACCGAGTCACCGGCCGTTCTTTGCAGATTCATAACTGGATTCGGCATATCTCATTCCATATGTTCCGCAAAGTGAGGTCATGAAATCAGTTGAGCGGGTCACTTCCTGAAATGTTGAGGCTTACATAATCACGATATTGGTACTTTCTTTTTCACTGACTTTGTTTATTTACGTTCAACCAACTCACGCAAAGCTAAACGGCGAGAGGAAATGAATGACAGGAAGAAACTTTGGTGTGGCACTGGAAGCTTCTAGTCTGGAACTTGCACATTGGCTTGAATGCAGTCATCAACACCATCATCATAAATGAAGCGATCAACAAAGAAGAAATAAGATTCTTAGATACGAAATACAGACGATATATATATATATATATATATATATATATATATATATACGCTAAGTTTTTCCAAATTTTAAGTGAGAATTTTATTTAAATAGTTCTTGTGATGTGTTAAATCCACGTATTCTATTTTTACAAGTGTATTCAGTTTTTATGTCATGAACTAAGTATATAGTTCAATAATATAGTGTAATGTCTTAGTAGTAGTTTTTTTTATAGGAATTTTTTTATGTACTGCGGATCGATAGTTTTTAATAAACATAAAACATTAGGCAGCATATGATTTACATACAAAGAAAATTTTGAAAAACTTAGCGTTGCGTCTTTGCACGTTCCGAGATCTTACACAACCGTCAATAATAGCAGATATTCAAAAAACATCTTTCGGTCGACATACAGGTATATCGTCTCGAGTTTTTGATTTTATAAGGAAAAAAACACATGCCTGATGATGAATAGAAGACTATTCGTAAGTACTAGCATTTTAACATCAAATAAACTGAAAACTACAGACAAGTTTATCGCACTATGGATGAACAGGATTTTAATGCATATATTATGTTTTCTAGCGATGGATGTCGCCAATAATCGCATTAATACTTCTGATTGATTCTATGTGTGATTATTTCTTTATATATATATATATATATATATATATATATATATATATATTAAAACCGGATGGAGCAAAACGACAGCACTATATAGAAGGGAAGAGCGAAAAGCCTTTATTTCAATGGCTGACTTTAACTGACGTATGTCAATAAGAAAAGTCGGACTCCTAGCCATATCTGATTTTTTTCGCAATGTCGAGGTGCGTAGTACGGCGTTATCAAGGAGGTGGCCTGACCCTTCTGGAATCAGGTCGGGGTTGTTGTTTGAGCCGAGATGATGCAAAACCCGAAATCGAAGATGAAGACAACCTTTGATGCATCTAAAATGTATTATGCAACAATATATATATATATATATAAAAGCAAATAAGTGCTTTATATATCCTAAATGCGTAAAAATATATAGGAAAAAGAAGTTGAAAAATGTAACTAGAGTCTTTAAGAATAATTATTTAAACTAACTTTACTGGTTTCACAGTTAAAAGTTAAACCGTGCCTTTTACTACATTTGTCCACTGGAGAAGACATATCTGGATTTGTTATTGGCAGAAACAATATGAAGATTACAAAGTACGCAGATGTTGATGACAGGTACACATAGAAATTTGATTCAACTAATAAACAAGGCAGTAAATGAAAAGTAGAAATGATTAAATATGAGATGTATGGTGGTGAAAAGCATTATTGTTATTAACAATATCTCAAATACATTGCACTGTTCAACAATGTCATTGTGATGTAGTTAAACAGTGGATATATATATATATATATATATATATATATATATATATATATATATATATATATATATTACTTATTATAAAACGCAGATTGTGTGTGTGTGTGTGTGTCTGTAACGTTTATATATTGGATCGGATTTCTTACATTTTTCAACCAATTTCAACAAAACTTCACAGGGCTACATAAAATTACCTTGTGGTGGTTCTAACAGCGCCAAAAATGGGAAAAATATAATTTGAAAACACGATTAAGAGACACCGTGAAAATGGAAGGGGGACAACTCACATTGGGTTGTTTGTGTGTGGGGGGTTCCTTTAAATATGGGAGCGGATTTCCTATATTTTTCAGTCGAGAAAACAAAACTTCCCTTTTTTTTTGGCAGGTAGTGTTTCTTATTGTCTTGCACACTTTTTTCTTTATTTTTACATTCAGAACGCTTTAAAAATTCCATTTACAAGACAATTGTTTATAATAAAATTCTATTCAATCGGTAGACTCATAACGATTGAAAACAATGTTTTTGTTTGACCAATTCGTAAAAAAAAAAAAAAAACTAATTAAGACATGCGTGTCTGTCAACCTTAAACAATTATATTTGTCAATTTTATTTTTAAGTCTTTATGATGGCAGATACTTGATCTATCTCTTACTGTTATATCCCCCGGGCAACGCCGGGCTCTACTGCTAGTATATATATAGTATATATATATATATATATATATATATATATATATATATATATATGGTAGTACTGATATACCGTGTGTGACAGTAAAACTGTACGATTTTTAGATTAAGATTTGAACCGTTTTATCGTAGAAATGATTAAAGATATATTACTGGAATTTTCCGAGGTTTTAAAACACAACTGAACTCTACTTTGAGCAATTAGAATGTATAATTACTCTCCAAGCTTAACTGAAGAATCTTGATGAAATCAAACACAGACAAAAATGGTATATTCAACATCAATTAATCAAAGCTAAGTATCGGAAGCTCGGACTTGGCACCATTACTGAAGGCCTAAATGATTTTTTCCTGTCACCATTGCTCATTTGGGAAGATTTTGTGGGTCGGACACAAAACAATTTTAACCTGTTCTCTTTCTAGCTGAATGACTCAATGGGTTTTTCAGTGATTCTTACGGTAAATGGTGTCAAGATATATATAAAATATATATATATATATATATATATATATATATATGGGAAAAATTCTGAGTACCTCCTTGGTGTTGACAAAACCTACAAGGTAGTTCTTGTTGGGTGAAATAGCTATACATATGGGGTACATTTGAATTTCTCTTATATGTAATTTATTCATTCATATATATATATATATATATATATATATATATATATATATATATATATATATATAAAGCCATGGAATATTAGTATTCGAGCCTTTTATATTATATTCTTTCTCTGTCGGATACATTGAGTTTTTACTGTATAGTAACTACAAGAAACCTGCACCTACTATCAAATCGAATCAATTGAAATTTCCGAGACACATATTTTTAAATCATTTCACCCTAAAGGAAGGGAATAAAATCACTAACGCAATTGTTTGAAATTATGAGAAAAAGAATAACAATATTAAGAAGAGAGTACAATAAAACAACAGGAGTTTTAAAAAGACAGACGATAACGATTGACATTACATTTAAACTTTTGAACATCAAAGTTGACTGGAAGGAATGTAACTGGAAGAGTGTCTCTCAGGCGGGAATTGTGGGATGAAAAAAATGTTATCATAGAATTCATGGTTACATTTAACAATTTCAGCTATGAAATGATGATGCTTAACAGACCATCTACTTCTTCGCTTAAATTCCTAAAGTCGTCGTACCAAAAAGATCACTAGAACAATAGCCATGAAAATACTTATAGAAAAGCCACAGAAAATGTGACTGATGCTGAGATGGCAGGTCAGGGCCGATAACATAATGAAGAACGAAGGCTTGGGGACTTTAACACGAATAAGATACTGTTAGAACCAAGTAAATGGTTAAAGAGATAACAAAACAAGTGTTACAGATATATCATATATTAAACAGTAAGTATAACAGAAGAGTATTACACGACTGGTGAGCGTGTATCAGTTGACCCAGCGTTCAGTCTATTCAACTGTTATATTTAACAGTCGACCACAATGAATGTATGTGACACAAGGCCGAGTTTAACGTGGGTTTCTCCGAGCCCGTAGGCTGGTCCAAAATATTCCCTTTAACCCGACTAAACGGGTTCAGGGCCTGTCTACCTCCGCGGACGAAACTTTGCCCTGCGGCAAAGCTTTGACCGAGTTCCTCTCTGCAGAAGCAGAGAGTTCGACAGCATTGAACAGTCTGGTCGATTGTTCCTCCAAGGCCTTCTCTCCTACTAATCTTATAGTAGGCGGAAGAGTCCAACCTAGACTCTTTAGATGTATATATATATGTATATTATAAATTAATTGATTTAAAATATGTTTTTCTTCGCTACACAGTTCCAACCATGTTTCAAAAATAGAAGCTAAAAACCCCGAATTTAATTTTGCAATTAAATTAAAAGCATTAGTTCCATTCCATCTTCAAGCTAATTTTGGAGTAACTTTTAAAAATTACCGGGTTTTCATATATATATATATATATATTATTCGAAAATAATAACATAAATATGTTATAAAGTCACTACAAAAAAAGCCATTTTGTTTCAACACTTCTGGTGTCTTATGAAGTGATAGTGTTGAGTATATATATATATATATATATATATATATATATATATATATATATATATATATATATATATTGATGGTTAAAAAATTATTTATTCAAAAGCCTTCAATGATTTTTGGCATTTGCCTTGACATTATTATTGGGTTGGTGCATAATTATCAGGCGTTTTTAAACAATATTTATTAGGAAAAAATGAAACATAACACTCCAACAATAACATTTATAAATGATGATGCCGAAGCCTATGATTATCGACACGCATTTTTGTAACCTGAAAATGAAATAATATATCTATTAAAAAAGTAAACAAAACAGCTTCTTTAACAAATAACTCACCTACAAAAATGTCTGATAATTATGCACCAATCCAATGTCATTTTAGTAATACCCTATAATTTTAATACCAAGAACATCTAGTAGACCTAGCGATTATCGAATAAATCCGGTCCATCTAATGTTGCTCTACATTAATCAGTACAAAATTTATTACAATCTAAGCAAATGGCCACCCAGAGTTTAAGACCAAGAATCGAAAATTACAATACTTTTCTTTTGTTTTTGTTCTTCGTTTCAAAATTAGCACGAATTATATAAAACTTTTTCTTTACTTTATATTATTTACATTATTCGGGCTATTGTCCTCATCATTGTCGCCATCTTTATTACAACGTTTCGGCCGTTGTACGCTCCGTTCTTCTTCAGGTGGTTGGAATGTCGAACTGATCCCTTTATTTCGCTCACTGGGGTAGACTGTTCTAGTTCAACGTGCCATGTTTAATGGATGTCATTTGCCAGTAATCTGGTGATAATTTCCTTCTGAAAGTTATCCACCGCCTTAGCCGGGTATTGAACTCACACTCTTTGCGTCCTGTCACTGGATCTAACTAACGCCTTTATCCACTGTGCCATGTGTCCTTCTCGCCATATTCTGATTTCTTTGTAGGAATATTTATCGCTTTCTTTTTTCTTAATTCTTTTTTGCCATCATGTAATTTTTTTTGTCTTTTAATTCTACCTACCTTCTAGGTCGTTTCGCCCGAACAGATGCGAGGCCATTATACCAGTGAGCTTCTCTTGGCTGGTCGGATGTCGACGTTCGCCCTCATCTGAAGCTCTTTCTAGAGCATCTAACGATACGCCTCACACGTCCTATGACCATCGGCTCAATTTTATTAAGAAGTCAGACAAAGTCATAAATCTTCGACGTCTTCAGTTTGACATTTTTTTTCAGAAAATTTCAGTTGTTTTATTTTTGTTTCCTTAACAAATGTTTTATGTCTAATACATTGTTTACTTGGAACCATAAATTACAAACACCTCGTTTCTATCTAATTGTTCTTCATTAATTATTTATCAGCACTTTAGGACAAAAATACTTCGTCAGACATTTTAATTCAAACTGTTGCATAGCTAATCTTAAGTTCATGAGGTAGGTTTTAAATTGCGTATATTTTGTCAGCAAAACATGCCCCATTAAAATTAAGAATTTGTCTTCTTATTTTCCTTTTACTAAATTATTTGAATTGTTCAATTGTTGTGTTCATCTGAAAATTAAATTTTTACTTGTGAAGTGAAAAACGCCAAGTTTTTGTAACGTACAATTTTAAAATTTTATTATGTAAACACACAACAAACGCCAAGGGAGGTAACTAAATTATGAAATATCTAAATATTTATTAAAAAAAAATATTTATCTTAGAAAAAAACAAGACAATGATGATGACGTTGTGCGAATGTCGAAAGTACTCGGAATAAAATGAATATGCATCAACATGGTAATTATCTTTCATCCTCTAATAAGGATAACAAGAAAATTGACCATAATTACAAGAAGATCCTATTAAAAATAAATAAAAATGGCGCTGTTCATCATTGAAAGAGACATGCAGGGTGATTCTCTGCTTAACTTCCTCTAGGCTTGTAGGAAGAAGGGATATATAAACTTGTCTCTTCATATAGAACATATAGAGAAAAATCACAATGTGTCAAGTCCGGTGAACGTGGTAGCCATATCAACAGCACATGGTCATTATCCCTGTCACACCTGATCCATAGTCGTGGTAGATTCTCATTGAGATAATACCGCACTGAGGCGCTGGTGAATATTACTCATGCCATGCTGCAGTGTATTGGGCAGGGGGTAGACTAGTGACTTGATGTTATGCCGTGTCACAATTAGGGCGCATATTAAACATTTTGGAACCTTTGTGATATTGAATATCTTCTTCGATTTTTGATAAATAAATCTTTTGTTGTCCAACTTGAAGTCTATAATTTCCGTTTGCCTGGGACATGAAGTTAACATTTTAATGATGCCAATTTTGGGTGGAGGTACACCCTGGAAATAAAACCGGGACAAAATATACAAGCAAATATCTCAGGATAACAGCTAAGACTGTTGAAAGTAATTTTAAAGTTGAAAATTGCGTTTATCACATTCGGCTTTATTTGTAAATTAGTGTTACGTTTTAGTTTTACTTTTAATATTAATTACTCATGTTATATATATATATATTAAGACATTTTTATGTTTATACGTTTTTTTTATAGATACAAAAAAATGTCTTAAAATAATTGCCGGACTCCGTCCATTTCATAATATATACACAAACACACATATAAGTAATTAACTTTGGGGATTTATGCTTATAGCAATGAGTCTAGACTACTCCTCAACAGAATGCAGAAACCATTGGACGGCCTTACCGCCCTACCTAGGACTCATCAACAGTGGGCATCCACTACCGAGAACCGAACCCGCATCGTTTCGAAACAACGCAAAGGTCATACCAACTGCACCACGGGACACGGTGACGAAGAAAACACAAACTAGACTTTATATAGCATGCTGCTCACTCATTTAAGCAGCGATACTCATCCAAGTATTCAGATAACCTCGGAACAGCTTTTTTGACCCTTAGCCGCTCCATGTTGAGGATTCTTCTAGACTCATTGCTATATATATATATATATATATATATATATATATATATATATATATATATATATAAGTAACGAAAATCTTGGTGAGCCGCATGGATAATCCCAAGGAGGATGAATTCCTGAGAGCTCAATGTTAAGTCAGAGTGAATACTTTAATTTAAAAAAACCAGACCACTTTAATTTATTTCAACAGAGAATATATATATATATATATATATATATATATATATATAGATAGATAGATAGATAGATATGTGTGTGTTTCTAGATAGATAGATAGATATTTTAAATCTATTTAAACTCGGTGGTTTCACCCTGATGACCCTCATTAGGTGAAACCTAGGTAGGTAGTACCTAGCTCATTAGGATTAATTTATTTTTGATAGATAGATAGATAGATAGATAGATAGAGAGAGAGAGAGAGAGAGAATTACAAACTGCGGGAAAATCTGTAAACGTTATCTTCCAACATGAGGTAGAATGGCAGAGTCGGCTCATAAAATTAACATGAGAATAATATCTCCTGTTGATGCGGGGTCTGCATCAAGTGGAGAAAGAGTTTTTTTTTTTGATACAAAATTTCTGGGTAATTGTTCTGAGGAACTTTTCTCAATGGTACCTAGAATTTATTTAATCCCAGTACTAGACAGAGGTGAAATGGTTATATGCAACCGTAAGTTCTATGCTAACAGTTTCGTCTATTGCACTTCTCACTTGGGCAATTCTCTTCCGAATTCTTCCTTCTCAGTCAACTTGTAAATGTAAATGTAATGTCAGTCTTTATATTCTCGCTTCTGAATTATTTTCATCATATTGTTCTTTCTCTTTAATAAAGAATGCAAAGTGAGTCTTAGTGGCTTTATGGCTTTGAGATGAAATGATAAAAAATACATGGTTTCCATGGAAATAAATGTTTTTTGATTAATATTGGCTGACTACTACCAAATCAATTCTTTTGAGAAAATATTATATATCACACTAACCGCCTCCACCCATACAGTTATTTATATATATATATATATATATATATATATATATATATATATATATATATATATATTTAAAGAAAGACCAGCGAGATATCCGGTGCTCTTATAGATATTTTTATTTTTTACAATATAGTGCCCAATGTAAATTTACAGAGCATTAATATTAGAAATTAATTGATTCAAAATATTGCTTTTTTCACAGTTCTAACCATGTTTCAAAAATGGAAGCTAAAAGCCCCGAATTTAATTTTAAAATTCGCTTGAGGATGAAATGGAAGTAATGTCTTTAATTTAATTACAAAATTAAATTCGAGGCTTTTTAGCATCCATTTTGAAACATGGTTAGAACTGTGTAGCGAAAAATATTTTAAATCAATTAATTTATAATATATATATATATATATATATATATATATATATATATATATGCATGTTTGTGTGTGTGGTAACCTGTTTACAGCAAAATTGTTCAAATTGTGGAAAAGCAAAATTTCTATTTGTTAGATTAAGATCTTGAACATTGAATCTTTTAAAAATGATTAAAGATATCTTACGGAAATTCTTCGATGTTTTCAGAACACTATTGGACTCTACGTTGAGCAATAAGAATTTACAATTAGTCTCGAAGCTAAACAGAAGAATCGTGATGAAATCGATCCTAAACGTAAATGACATGCTCATCCTTAATTAATCAGAGCTAGGGATCGGAAGCTCATAAAGTATTGTAATAAAGTTCATATATATATATATATATATATATATATATATATATATATATATATATATATTATATTCCAGGATTGTTTCTCAACTTGTTCAAGATGATCTTCGCCCCTCTAACTTTCTAAAATTCTGTCCTAGAATATCAAGTTGCCTCATACGTTTCATATACGATTTAATTTTCAAGTCTTTTTTTCACTACTCTTTAGAATGTCAGAGGTGAACCTCTTCTGTCATGTGCCAAAAGTCTTATGGATTGAGTCGGATCTTTTCAAGTTGATCTTTTTAGCTCAAAGTTTAAATGATGATCCCTCTTAATTTTGTGACCCTGTGATCCAGTTTTTTTGTCTACTTTCTTAGACTTATTCACCGTTCATTTGGTGGTTCTTGAATGGATTTTGAAAATGGAAGCCATAGTATGTTAAACATGTTACGGATGGATAATTATACTGGTAAACGATGGCTGTTTCATCCGTATATATATATATATATATATATATATATATATATATATATATATATATATATATATATATATATATAGATTAAGGAAGAAATGGTGAGAAGTCAATGGTTAGTAGCAACAAAAATTTCCTACCAACAGCTTGATAATTTTAGACAAGATGTGTCTAAAACTATAGTTGAAATTATTCATTGTTTTAAAACACTGTTTTGTTTAATATTCAGACAGTTCTTACGCAATCGCTACTATTCCGAGTCTCGTATTGCAACTCAATTAGGTTAAATTAAATTATCACACACACACACACACACACACACACACACACACACACACACACACACACACACAAATATACAAAATGCAGGAAAGCATACTTCTTTTTTAAAGGTTCCCTTTAGTGCAACATATAGTCAGAATAATTCGTTGGTAGATTTTCAAACTGCGGAGAAATATAAAGTGAAAAAGGGACAACGGCTAGAATAGAAATCTATTAATAAAACCTATTAATGAAACGAAACTGAAAGAAAAAAGAAAAAAGGGGGAAATATATATGTATATATGTGAATGAACAGAAAAGGGAAAACTTATCTTAGCTAATATTCCAAATATAGTACAATGACGAAACTTAGAATAGGGCCCAATGTGTAGAGTCCATATATTAGTACAGGTTTGAAAATACTAGTAATTTTTTGTGATATATATATATATATATATATATATATATATATATATATATATATATATATGTGTGTGTGTGTGTGTGTGTGTGTGTGTGTGTGTACATGAATACAAGGTTGCTGTAGATGGATTGAACTTACAGTAACGAAAAAAACACTATTTTTTAAAAAAGTGTTCAATACAGAGTAGAGCGAATAACATTTGTATAAAAGTTATAACATCAATAGAAAAATAGCCATTTTGTTTCAAGTTGTTGAAAAAATGGCTATATTTGAAGTGATGTTATACCATAGATATATTATAAATTTTAAATAAATATTATATATATACATATGTATGTATGTGTATGTGTGTGTGTGTGTGTGTGTGTGTGTGTGTGTGTGTGTGTGTGTGTGTGTGTGTGTGTGTGTAAAACTTCAGATATGCGAAACCAGATGTTTCATGAGATGGAACAGAACAATGAATCCGTACGTGTGCAGAGACGCGTGATTTACAAATCTCTTCAGATAGCATATTTTCACGAAGCCCAAATTCTCTGCTACAAGCAATAGAAAATATATAAAACCTGTAATATTATCAAAAAACTGCCTATAAGAATATTAAAAACCCGAACTAATCCTGCCCGCATTTTAGTTCCCGCCTTTTTTCTCTCGTATCCTTTGTATTACACAGAAAGATTCTGCAAGAACAAACGTAAACACCAATCATGCATCTTAAGATAATTAATCTCCATTTCAAGTTGCTCGAGATGTTTTTTTTGTTTTTTATATATATATATATATTTTCTTTTTAATGTTTATCTGTTTCGCTTTGCATAATTAAAAATGGCGCACAGCTTACGAGTGAAATGCTGCGTCCTTTCATTTGCGCATGTGCAACGTTTCATGGCGCATGCTCACCTTTACTCATCTACATTATGGGTATATCTTTTTCCGGTTTTAACTGAACCTCATTTTGGTCGATATTCATGACGTCAAAACTGATAATATCCCCCCCTCTTCCCCCGACAAAATGCGATAATCGAATGTCTGTGTCTGTGACGTCAATAGACATTTATATAAATACGCCCCATACATGATTATACACAAAAGATGATAACATATTTATCGTCACTCATAAAAAAGTACAGGCATCCACACCTACGCATATATATATATATATATATATATATATATATATATATATATATATATATATATATATATATATATATGGTTTTATACATCAGCTTAAACATGTCCTCTTTCACAAAAGTATGCACGGTTGAATACAGATTTGTTTGAATATATGTCTGAATTTTTTTCTTTATTTTTAATTATCTCTCTCTAATAAAGGTAATAAAGACGCTAAGACGAAAGGAGGTTGCTGGCTGTGAAAATATATGATATAAAGAAAAAACATCATTGACGAGACAGAAGAATAAAAGAACTGGAATTATGAAAAGATAAAACAATTGCTTTTAAATTTTAAAGGTCAAATTTTATTGGAAAAGTATTTCGGAAAATTTGAACAGATCGAAAATGACATTCTGGTTAGTGATTTTTTTTTAACTCTCTGATATTATTCTCGCAGCAAATGAAGTATATCTTTTTAGACTAGCAGCATGGCCCGGCGTTGCCCGTGCTTGATTAAAAAATCTTACGACTCATACAGCAATCACTATCACTTGACTTTTGCCCTTCCTTGTCTTTAAAGGAGTGCCCTTTGCCGTACTGATGTTGCTACATGCCTAACTTCTTGTCTATCTCACACTGCGAATTTTTTCTAAGCTCTATACTAAACATTAAATCTGTTACGAAAAAAGAACTAAACAAAATCAACACAAAACGATCAACTTTAAAAAAAAAAAGGACTCGTAACTGGAAAATCGAATGAAAAAAGAATGTTAACAACAACTACTTTTTCACACCCAACCCAGTTCTGCGGAATCAGAATCAACGTTGAGTTTAAGCAAGCGAATGAGCCAATTGGAGTAAAGTGCCATGCAGATTTAAATATTTCCCACTTGTGACGAATGCAGCTATCGATTTTTTTTGCATGCTAGCATGCTAGTTAGCATTCGTGTCAGTCAGCTGTTGGCTCTCACGCTGGCCAATAGAATCTTCCTGCCTATTTGTGGCAGCCAGCTTTTGGCTCTCACTCTGGCCAGTAGAAAATGGCCACAAACTACATGAAAACTGCCGTAGAAGCATGAAAAAATCGATTATTTCCACTATCGATGGGAGTTGGGAAACGCAAAGTCGATTTTGGCTTTCCCGCTAACTTGGAGCATGTGCATGTAAATGTTGGTTCAAATCCGTCGAAAATTGCGACTGTGCATTCGTTGCACACACACAAACACACATCCGGCCTTTTATAGATAGAGATTATACACATTATACGCAATTGAAGTATATCTTTTAGATGATACGCATTGTCAAACAATGAATATCCACTCCAGCAAAAATAAAAAGTAAATCCTAGAATTGATAGATTAGAAGAAGCTAATGAATGTAGTCCGTTATTTTCATCAGATACTGGTCACTGAAGACGTATTCGATAAATTAAAATTAAAATCCACTAAGATTCAAGGGTTTATAGAATCTGGAAGAATCTGAGGAAAAAAAACTCTTACGGAGTGGGAAAGTGAGTGAAAACAAGTCACCATTTTTGAACCGATAACTTTGCAGTTTTTTCTATAAATGTTATCAATAATCTCTATGAATGTAGCAGAATCACTAGAACCAATTTTCCTAGCACTAGCATTTACTCCAGTCTTAATAGTATGTATGATTGTTTCGACAAGGTCAAGTTGGCAGCTAATCTAAAAAATGACTTACAAACTGGGGCAAGGAATGGCTTCTTAATTTGAATACCTCCAAAACGAAACCTGTCTCTTTTAATCGTCTGTGACAACGTTTTTTACCTTCTATAAGCATAACTGATACTCACTTCCAGGAGACTGACGCGTTGCGCCTTCTTAGACTAAAATGTTCCACTGGATAGTGAAAATATTCTGTTGAATCTATTGCTAGGTCTACTGCTAGGAAAGTTGATTCTCTGTTTCGTGCTAGACAATTCTTCTCTCCAGAATCTATCTGACATATTTATAAGTCTACCATTCGTCCTTGCTTTGAATATTGCTGCCGCATGTGGTCTGGTCAATCTGCTATGTATCTTGAGATTCTAGATAATATAGAAAGAAGAATCAGTAATGTTATTGGTCCTGATCTGGCATCTCGGCTTTAGTCACATTCCAACCGCTGTAATGTAATTTGACTGTGACTTTTCTAGAAATACTATCATGGTAATTGTTCTGATCAACTTTCCTCTATGCTACCTCGATTTTATGAATTAAACGCAATACTAGATTGCCGGGAAAGTTTCATCATTTTACAGTTGAAATGTCTAGATGCAATCGTATGTTCTATGCTAACAGTTTCTTCTCTCGCACTTCCCGCTTATGGACTCCACTTCCGGCTTCTTCCTTCCGAGTTGATTTTGGTCTTATAAAATTTAAATGCATTGACATTCATTATCTTCTGTCTTATTAATTATTGTTCTTTAATTGTTCTATCATTTAATAGTATTTTTTTTCTCATATTCCCTAACACTCTTTTTTTTTTTCATATTCTCTAACACTCTTGCCCCTTAGGAGCTTTCATGACTTGCTTAGGGTGGAATGACCTAAAATAAAATGTTTGTAACAATGTATTTAATATAATCTTTGTATTATCGGAAAACGTTAGCTCGATGATCTTTTTTTTTTTTTTGACAGTTTTACCCATGCAAAGCATTAAAACGACAAGGGGTTACTGGGTGTGGAGGAATTAGGTTTGTTTTTGTTTTTGTTTTTTTACAACATATCAACGTCAATGGGTTATTTAATGCCAACAAGATTTTTATTACCGGTAATATTTTTTCCGAAAATATATTGCTGGTAAAAAAAAAAAAAATTCCTCAAAAATGTATTGCTTGTAATAATTTTTTTACAAGACGTATTGCTAGAATTAAAACCTATTTTTACACTTTTATAGTGTTTTTAACTCATTTTAAAGAATTAACTATTTACCCATAGCTGGGGCCCTAACACGTGCAATAATCAGCAATTAAGATTCCACGCTCCTCAAAACCTCCTTTTTGTCGGATGGAGTTTATCGTCTTACCCAGGACGGAGGGAAATTACGCACAGAAACATTAACAATTAGCGGGAAGATAAAAGTGTAATCAGGAGGACAATAGATAGCGATTGACATTACATTTAATTTTTTGCAGATTAAAATTGGCTGGGAATCCCGGACCCGGAATAGGTTTCCACAAACGAAAAATGCAAGAAAAGAATCATAATAATAATAAAAAAAAATATATTTGAACGCTTCTAGCAGCAGTAACAACACAGATCCATAGCACAGCGAACTAGAAGGGAAAATATTGACATAAACAATGTTTTAGCTTTCCATATGACCAAAAACAAAAGGTTTGGAAGGAAACATTAGTACTAGAAAGAACGATAACATTTAGTGGACAAATGGAGTCTACTTTCATGAAAAGAAAACACTTAACAGTTATCGTTTGTGCCATTTACTTAAATGGCACAGACGATAACTGTTTAATGATTGGCGAATGTTTACTGCATGGAAACGGCTATATTCATCATTAACATTTCAATCTTAAGTAAGAACAAATTCCTTTGGTCCGATCATTGAAAAGTTTAAAAGACAGACTCTATTATGGAAGAGTCGATGCCATTGACTGCATAGTTATGTTGGTGGAGGACAAAGTCTATTACATGGACCCTTTCTTGTCGTTTAACTTCTTTCAGTTCTCTTCTGGTGGCTTCGAAGTGTTTGGTTCGGATGCTGATGGAAAATCTTCATGTCATGTCCGTGTGTTACAAGCGATTTCGGCTCAAGTCCACAGTTGTTTTAGCTTGTAATGGTGAGTGATTTGGAAATTGGAAAAACAGCTGCCCGGGTTCGAATTCAGACCGAGCTCGTTCTGTTCACATTGGACCAAATACCCTTCGGAAAGGCATGAAACCTTCTATGGTCCCCGTTCTTTGCTCGGGGTTAAACAAAAGTGCTAACTGGTCTTTCTTGATTCGTCGTGAGAACCTACCTTAGAAAAGGAAAAATCTGAATTCAAAACAAATCTGAAGAGGGGTGGGTTTCAAGATTATTGCAGTTGGCTCGTTACTGCTGAATTATATTTGGTTCCCTGAAGAGCCAAATTGGTAAGAAAACTCGTGAGGAAAGCGGATGTTTGAAGAATTTCTGAAATCGAAGTCATTAACAATATTCAAAATTACCACCCGTTTTATCTCAGACAAACATCGTTTACAGTGTTATCTTCTCCTACAGTTTCCCAATGTCTGTGTACAAAAATCTAACACAGTATCTAGCAAATGCATGATTTAAACACACAAAGGCAATATCTATCTATCTATCTATCTATCTATCTATCTATCTATCTATCTATGATATTTCATATCTGTGGCGTTCCATATCAATATATCTATCTAATCCTTTCCATATCTATCTATCTATGATATTTCATATCTATGTCGTTTCATATCTATCTAAACCTTTCCATATGCATCTATCTATCTCAGTCTGTTCATATCTATGCCATTTCATATCTATCTATCTATCTATCTATCTATCTATCTATCTATCTATCTATCTATCTATCTGCCTGTTTGTTTGTTTGTAAAACAAAGTCTGTATTCACACATAAATCTGTTTTGTACGTAACACCTTTCTACTTTGAAAAGTTCAAATAGATAGATAGATAGATAGATAGATAGATAGATAGATAGATCTGAATAAAATGAGATAGATAGATAGATAGATAGATAGACAGACAGACAGACAGACTGATATATATATATAGATAGATCTGAACAGTGTGAGATAGATCTGAACAGAGAGAGATAGATAGATCTGAACAGACTGAGATAGATAGATAGATAGATAGATAGATAGATAGATAGATAGATTTTTAGGTACCTAATATCATGTAGCTTTTTAAAGGGCAGTAACTGGACCTGTTTTTATTCCACATGTAATTGGAATTCGACTGGGGCGACGTTCAACAGTTCGGTCTTCATAGCTTACACAGCTCACTATTATTTGTCGGGGCACAAATTTGCTGGTCTTAGATGCACGCACCACTCAATAGATCTCATGGTAATCACACCTTACGTCAAATATCTGTTGAATGCTAGGAATATGACACGAAGCATTACCTTGCCGGAACAAAACTAGTAATATTTCATCACACCGAACAGACACCAAATTCCTCGGTTTCTTGAAGTGTTCCTGTAGCATACAAGAGTCAGATCAGAATAGAAATGGAGAGTTGTTGACTATCTTTTCTGGTGCTGCACTCTTCACTGTCTAGCCTTGACAGTGTCCATAAGTGTTTACGGGGCCTTGTGTTTGGGGAATTTTTTTCTGGCATGCGAGACTTTATCCGGCAAAAGGTTCTAGCCTGTCCGTACTTTATGTCAATCTTCAAAAGAATCACATTTTTTTAATCTCAGCAGCTCAGAAATTCAAGACTAGGAGACGTCATGCCGTATTCACGATGGAAAGTCATCTCCATTTCACTCGTTTTCCACTCACACAGCTTCTTTCTCATAACTGTTGCTTCATGTAACAGACTCCCGAGGTGATGCTTCCCAGATCTCTATAACCTTCAAGTCCAACGGATATCTCTCCTATATGAATTATATGAACTTCTTTCTGACCATGAGATCTGATTTCAAATCTCACCATGGTTGATTTGCCAGGAAAAAGACTTCCTGATGTTATCGGACTGTAGGTGGCGTTCCCAACCTGCGGCACCTTTGAAGAGTTTCTTTAAACCCTACCACGAGTTGACCCAACCATTGTGAGTGAGATTAGGTAGAGGGAACCCTTGGGGGACGTCGATAGCTATGTTAGCACGAAGTCACATGACAACATGGCTGAGGAACTTGAGCGCGCTGGTCTTGTTCAAATTGTTGATCACGCTAGATAACACGTTCTTTTCCAAAAGCTGTAACTAAGTTCTGCTTAGCATAGTTGCAGTATAAACCACAGCTGGGCTTTGTAGGTGTTGAATAAACACAAATGCCTGAACAAGCGTTTGCAATAGGGATTGGCTACCCGACCTACTAGATGGGTATCCTCGAATACGAGTGGCCAGCTATACATACAGGGAAACAACGTAGAATAGAAACTAGGGAAGAAAATATTTAACGGTGAATGACTAACCGTTTTCATTAGAGGCTACTCCTGATACTCCTCTTGATGTAGGTGTGCTTTTTTGTTTGTTTGTCCTGTGAGTGTTATATTTTCCCATTCTGTTTTCCTTGTTATACACCCTAGTACTTCCAACGTCTCTTTCTGAAGCTAACTATAAAGGTCCTTTTTGTTTGCATTTTCTCTAAAAACACCTTTCAGCATCTACATACATTCTGTGGAACCACATTTCTATTACCTCAAGTCTCTTCTTTATCTCTACTGAGATTGTCCGGATATTGCATAACAGTTCAGTACACGGTGGAGTAATGGATAGCCGCTCGGATTGAGGAATCGGAGAGCCGAGTTCGAATTCCAGTCAAATCCTTTGCATTCCTTTACTTGTTAATACACTTGCGAAAGGTACGAATCTTCTTATTCTCCCTCAGCTATGGGTAAATAGCAGGACAGACCGGGTTCTATAGTCTTGGATGGCATCTCCTGCGGGAAAAGAATCTGCTTTGTCAGTCATGTATCGAAAGATACATTATTATCTAAGCGTGTATCACGCATAGCACATAACTGACTGACTCTTTTCATTGTTTCTAATGAAATTTTCTTGATTTTTAATATTATAATATGGTCTCTTTCGTTATCGCAGTGAGCCTTCGGATTTCAGAGTCATTTTTGTACTCTTTTCTCTATGGACTAATTAATGTACTTACTTATATTTTGGTCTGCACTGAAAATTGTATGAAATATAAACTTTATTTTACCGTCTACACAAATATTTATTTTCCGATGACCGCTTACAGGCGACTTAGTTTTCGGCGATGGACTTCAGCTAACATGAGTTAGTTTTCTTTTCTTTTCTTTACAGTTGCGAAACAAATAATTGTTCAATCTGTAAGTGAACCGTACAGAATCCTGGCTGAGGCTTAAATTTAATTTCAATTTAAACTTTTTATAAAACAAAATAATAAATAATTGAAAAAAGAAAACAGCATCTTGAAATTTGATGAAAAGATGCACTTTAAACTGTTTAGTTTCCCAGAATGAATTTTTTGGGTGGTGGTAATGGTGGTAGTGGTGTTTGGTGAGAATTCGGAGATAAAGAAAGGGCGAGATGTGGTAAAAAAAAAGAATAGATGTAAAACTACAAGGCAAAAAAAAAAATACTAACATTAAATTAAAATTGTAGTTTTATGTAATTAAAATCTGTTCGTTTATTTTTAAGCTAGGGAAATGTTAGCTTTTCTTTTCACTTTTCTTTGTTTAATTGTTAGAGAGACCCATCTTTTTATTTTTATTTTGAATCCCTCATTATATATATATATATATATATATATATATATATATGTGTGTGTGTGTGTGTGTGTGTTTGTGTGCTTATATTCTTTTCCGAAATCTCTACCAATTTTAGCCATTCACTGATGCTTTTATTTCATTTGATGATTTGTTTAATTTTTTTTTTTTCTTCTTAATTTTTTACATCTTTGTAATCGATTAAATTTCCTTTACTTCTTCACATCATCCTATTTTTTCTCTGATTTAGGAGAAAAAAAATTGTTGTCTTCGTTTATTGTATTCCAATCTGTAACTTTTCCAAATCTGACATGTTTTGAGTTAGTCTTTTATGTATTTCATCTTCACGATGAAGAAGTTGATCTGTTTTGTTTTCTCTTGTTTTTTCGCTTTATTTTTTTTTTACGTGAAAGTCTGTCAATTTTTAAAAAAATTTTTTTCGTTTGTTTTATAATATTCTTTGCTTGTCGGGATCAATCAGTCGTTTTTCATTACAGCGTCCTTCTAGTAATTTCTTTTAGAAGATTTCTCAAGAGATTCTTTTGAAATTGGTCGCTATTTAATGGTTGACCATTTCTCATTCGGTTTTATTACACGATTATAAATTGTTCCCCGTGAATCTGTTGGAGTAACTGGCTTTCGGATTTGCAACATTCATCGTCTTCCGTTTTCTCTTTCTTCCCCTTTCCCCCGTTTAAAAATGTCTTCTTTTTTTTTTACTTTCACTTTCACTTTCACTTTTATCTTAGGCTTTCCTTGACTTCACTCACATTTTCTTCTTTACGCCTTATTTGCGCTTAAAATTTTAGGGTTTTCTATTTCTATACATTTGTTTTTTTTTCTTTTGTTTTCTTCATGTTCTAAATTCTATTTGCTTGTCTGGTTTTGCAGCAGTATTGCGATTACATTCCTCAGATAGTTCAATCTGAAAGTAATCGTTGCGTGAACAATCACGCCACACATGGGTCGATCAGTTATGCAATGAACAAAGTCATGTATCGTATTGACTTGTTAGATAGCTACATCATTTCGGTACAGAACGATCGAAGAGAAATCTAGCAAAAGAAAACATTTTTAAAAATTACAAAGTGATTTATAAGTTTATAAATTTCTATAAAGGAGCAAGGTTTTTGGAATTTTAAAAGTCGTTTTAAAAAGCACATTATTTACATTATTCGGACTATTGTCCTCATCTTTGTCGTTACATTTATTAAAACGTTTCGGCCGTTGTACACTCCGGCCTTCTTCAGGTGGTTGGAATGTCGAACTTAACCCTTTATTTCGTTCACTGGGGTAGACTGTTTTAGTTTCACGTGCCATGTTTAATGGAGGTCAGTTATCAGTTATCTCCTGTTAATTTCCCTCTGTAAGTTCTGCACTGCCTTAACCGGGTATTGAACTCACACTCTTTGGATCCTGTCACTGGATTTAACCAACGCCTTGAGGCATGACACGTGGAACTAGAAAAATCTACCCCAGTGAGCTATTTCGCAGATTTCGAGTCTCGACACGAAAACCAATGCACTACCTGCTCATTTCGGTAAAACGACTGAATATATAGATTATGTAGCGTAGGTCTAAACAAAATCATGTAATTAACACAACAAACAAAGGCAAAAGGATGTATTTTAAGCAAGAGTGAAATAATGATAGAACATGAGCCATGGAGCCTTCTGGATTTAAGAGTAATCATGATTCTCTAAAGCCACCCTCCATTTAATATATATATATATATATATATATATATATATATATATATATATATATATATATATATATATATATATATATATATATATATATATATATATATATATATATATATATATATATATATATATATATTGCACTTTAGCTGCTTGGTGTTTGTTTACGTTTGTAAAAACAATACGCTAGATTTGGCTGATGCGTTCTGGCTCAGTGGGATAAGATTGAACTGACACCAAATCGGTTGGGTTTCGATCCTGGCTTGATGCATTCATTTGTCTAGCCTCACTGAGGAGCTGTGATACAGCGGAGCAGTACTGTCTGTGAATATATATATATATATATATAGGTGGATAGCGAGAGAGAGAGAGAGAGAGTGTGTTTGTGTGTGTTTTAATAGACCGGTTAATGAAAATTGAGGAATAAAAACACTATGTTGCAATAAGATTGATGATACTTATTAGATACTAGTAGTATTTTAAAGTTGGCAATTTCGGACACACCTGTGTCCCTTTTCAACTAGTCGAGGAATAAGCAACATAGTAGGAATCAATCTTCCTGGGAATCTTGTTGCTACTTGTTACAGGGATCCCTGTAGAAACTATATTCTCGGAGTAATCCCCAAATCCCTGTTTAATCCATTAATGTGTGATTCTATTTTGAGTGAATTTCTTTTATTCTTTTATTTGTCAATAATTTATTTTATTCATTTATTCTTTCATTCTTTTATTCATCCATACTTTCATTCATTCAGTCATTCTTTCGTTCATTCATTCTTTCCTTCATTCATTCATTCTTTTATTCATTCTTTCTTTCATTCATTAATTCTTTCTTTCATTCTTTTATCAATTCGTTCATTCTTTCATTCTAAATTTCAATTTATTTTTCGATCGTTCTTTCATTCTTTTATTTATTCTTTTTTTCATTCTTGTATCCGTTCGTTTTTATCTTTCGTTCGTTCTTTCATTCATTATTTCTTTCATCCTTGTATTCATTCATTCCGTCTTTCATTCTTGTATTTGCCCATACTTTGTTTCATTCATTCATTCATTCATTCACTCATGATTTCTTTCGTTCATTCATTCATTCTTTCCCTCTTTCTTTCTTTTATTCCTTTATTCTTTCTTTCATTCAATTATTCTTCTTAGGTTTTCCTGATTTCCCCTTTCTTTCTTTCTTCGCTTGTGACTGGCTTTGTATTCCGCCTGTTAAGCAATATTGAATTCAGCCTGACTCTTTCAATATTGAGTCAGACTGCAGAGTTGATAAGCAATTTTGAATGGAATAGACACAAACGGCGCTTTTTAAAATCTGACCAGGACAAAAAGAACTAACGATCACTAATATTGATACTAGCAGCACTGACCATCAGCCGGCAATAGGGCTGGACATGCAACGAAATATGTACTTCCGTTGGGTGAAGGGGGAAAAAGATGAAGGCTAAAACGAATGGCTTAAGAGGGAAGATATTAATTTACGAATGAATGACTAAAGGAAAGAACGAAGGAAGGTAAAAAAAAAAAAAAATAAAAAAGAAAGGAAAAAGTGTTGAAAAGATTCCGGTTGAATAGTGACGACAATGTGGAGCGATAGGAGGCGGTTAGAAAAATGGGTAGTAAGTGCCTGGCAGGGAGATATCTCTGATTAGAATGATTTCAGAAAGAACAGTACCAATGCCTAACTTTTATAGATTATGCAAAGGCTTTTGATATTTTTTTTTTTTACAATAATGTTCAATATGTACACTGTCCTAGAGCCACACAAGACTTACAGATTAAGAGAAAAGAGTCACAGTTTATGGACATACGTGCGAAATATAACAGTTAACCGTAGACATGAACAGGTTAAGACTAGTGATCGAGGAAAACTCTACTTGGGAGACAGTTTCACAAAAGCAGTGGTTTCAAGAAAATTCTGCACGAGTGGAACGTACATCTCAGAATGGAATGCGAAGTGAATGAGGGTGATTCGCTATAATATAAGTGGCATGGCGGGTCTTAGCTGTAGATGTTAGAACTAGTGGAACTAAACAAGGCAAATAGAGAAAGATCAACGAATGACTTCCAACATTTCATCCGTGGGGAAAGGGTTTGTCTAGGGGTAAATAATTAACCAGTCCCAAGGGCACTGATACGATTTTGAACACCGTCAAGAAGGAAACGTGAAGACTGGCTTTCCCGTCTGTATATGCGAGTAGTACTCCATTTTAGACATAATCTGGCTCCTGTAAATTTAGTTAATAGCAGGTTGATTGGTTAGTTTTTCTTTAGCGGTATATCAACTTCTATGGGTTATTTACTGCCAAAATTTAAATATTCTGAACACAGTTTTTTTTTTCAGATAATAATGGTTTAGTTATACACGTATTACTGATTAACCCATAGCTGGGGGAGAAAAGATGAATTCCGCCCTTTCCCAAGGTTATTTACACATAAATGAATATAATGAACTGAAACGGAAATGGAACTCGGCTCTCCGATTAACAATTCTCTAGCCAGCATCTATTACACCACCCGCACATCCAAGCTTACAGTATCTCATATTCCCAAACGGTAATCCAACTAAGGTACTGGCTTGCTTTACTTCGCTGACTGTACAGTAATCGATGTTTCAATGAGAGGATAGCAGAAAGTGTCAAATGTCGGTATAGGAAACCGACATTTTTTTGCAGCGTTGTATCATACATATGAGTTCCATTTGAGGTCTGGATTGACCTGAAGTCCCAAGAGGCGCTCAAGGCACAGAGCCAGCTCACAGAGTGGGGTTAACCCGCTTTAACGATTCTCTTCATAGTGATACAAGTCTTACTAATTAACCTATAGCTGGGGGAGAAAAGATAGATTCATCCCTTTCCCAAGGTTATTTGCACATAAATGGTTATTGAACTCTGCTCTACGATTAACAATTCCCTAGCCAGCATCCATTACAGCACTCGCACATCTAAGCTTACAGTACCTGGTATTCCCAAAAGGTCATCCAGCTTAGGTACTGACGTTGCTTAACTTCGGTGATTGTACGGTAAACGGTGTTTCAGAGAAACGATAGTAGAAGGTATCAAATGTCTGTATAGGGAACTGAATTCTTTATTACAGTGTAACCCGGATATAAGAGACCCGGATATAAGAGAAACCCGGATATAAGAGAGATTTTCTCTGGTCCCAAATTATAGCCTGTGTTAATGTATATAAAATAGACCAAACCCGGATATAAGAGAAACCCGGATATAAGAGACTTCTTCTCTGGTCCCGACAACTCTCTTACATCCGGGTTACACTGTAGTATCATTAGCGTTGGCTCAGATGTACGAGTTCCATTTGAGGTCTGGATTGAGCTGAAGTCCCAATAGTCACTCAAGGCACGGAGCCAACCGGACAGAGTGGGTTTAACAACTTTAACGATTTTCCTCAACGATTTCCGACTATAAATACATCGGTGCTCGGATCGGTTATAACACATTAGTTAACTCCTTCCCCGCCAAGTATTTTGGCGAATTCTTTTGTTTTCAATAGAGAGAAAAACTAAGAAACTGAGGCACCTTAAAGTATCCGAGCGATAGCATATACCGTATGAGTTGCCAGTTGAACACGTCCCAAGCACAGAAGAGGCATAAAAAGAATCAAGATGGACGTATAAACACAGATATATCAGGTGGTGGACGTGTTTATTCGCCCCTGTCTGAAAATATACTTTCGGTAAAGACGTATATACACGTGTATGTCGGGGAAGATGTTAAAGCAAATAAGTTGATTGAATATAATCTTTGCTGGTGAGAGTTTCTCTCAATATCGCCAATTGCTTCAAAACCAAAGCATTAGCGAGAAAACCTGCGCCATATTTTTAAATAGCCTCGCCAGACCAATACTTTCAGATGGATGAAATGCAGGACACGAAACGCGTCAAAATACGATGCAAAATATCTAAACTCTCAGCTGTATATAACCGCTTTCTCAGATCAATGATTGATAAAACTTCGAATTAGTTAAGCATTTAGGTTTTAGCAAGTACCATAGTTGTTCGATACTTGGCGCTACAAAATCGCAAGCAAGTCAGCAGATATAATTCTGATTAAATAAAATCATAATCAAGATGTCGACGTTCTATAATTCTTCAAAGAAAAATATTAGCAAGGAAGCCCCCATCAATACTAGAAAGAACATGAGAAACCCATTTTTCAGATTTTATAAATTTCAACCTCAGGTACTTCGTCAAATTATGCTGACTGTTTCTTTATATATATATATATATATATAAAATGACTAATATTACCTTTATTTTTAATACCTGGTAGCGTTGGCTCTCCTGGTGACATGGCAGCTGACATGGCCGGCGCCTTGAGGATTCGAACATATAATTCGAAATAATGCAACTACTTGCATATCTGGTGTGATGCTTCTGGTGTTAATTTCGAGATTCTTGACAAAAGCCAAAGAAGGATCTGTAATGTAATCGATCCTGACTTTCAGTCATTTTCTCATCGACGTGGCATGGCTTCCCTCTGTATTTTCTACAAATATTTTCATCGCAACTACTCTGTCAAGCTTTTTTTCCAGGTGGCCCGAATACCTGAAATTAATTGTGCTCCTAGATTGGCATCAAGGTCCCACCATTTTACAGGAGGGAGGTAAATGCAACCGACACTTCTACTTCACCAGTTTATTTCCTCGCACTTACCGGATGTGAAAATCACTTCCGTTTACTTGCTTCCCTGAAAACTACAATCTTCAAAAGTTTCAATGCAACGTCAATCGCTAATTTATACCCTCTTTCATCCCGTTCATCTGCTGTCTTTTCCTCAATTCTCCTTATATTTAATTTGCTCTTTCCTTTTTACTCCTTCTAACCCTGTGCATACTAGTGCCATTTCCGCCTTGCTTGGTGTTAAAGATTAAAATAAATGTCTATCAGCCTAGTGGTTTACTGGAAAGTCTTATCAGTAACGTTTATTACTGGTGTCATTAGAGGATTCGGAGCTATAAACATCAAGCTGCTCGGCCCGGAGGCTATGATCAAATTGTAGTACGCTGCCTTTGTGAGCTTCCGAGTCGGCGTCTGTCGAACTCTGCATTAGCAGAGAGGAACCCGGACGAAGCTTTGCCGAAGGTCAAGGTTTCGTCCGGGGAGGTAGACAGGGCCTGAATCCGTCTAGGCGGGTTCAAAAAGGCTATATTTTTGGCCGAGCCTACGGGCTCGGGGATACCCACATTAAACCGGCCTTGTGCCACATTCTATCCTCGTGGGTGGATCGATAAATACTGAGCTATAAACATCAAACTCCATATCACTAGCAAATCAACCGGGTGTGAAACCCATCTGTTGAGGTTCCTGGCTTGTTCAATCAACTTTCAAATTCATTCTCTAATTTTACATGACTTTTCTTTATAATTTCAATTAACATCTTGTCCTTTCCCCCATTTCCATATATTTTCTTTCTCTGATTTCAGTCTCTCTTTCACTCTCTCTCTCTTTCTCTTCCTGTCTTTCTCTCTCCAATTTTCACTCGCCTTCTTTCTCAAACATACGTCTACCTTCCTCTCTAATATAATTAGTCTTTCCTTCCCAGTTTCACTCTTCTCGCCTCTTTGCTTTCTTCTCACGTTCATAAAACATTCCGGGTTGAGCATTTCCCGCGCATCTAGTTCGAAAGAACTTCGCCTCGGGAGGAACGTCAGGGTTATAATATTGATTAACCAACAGTAAATGTAATCAAGTATTGTCTACATATTGCCATCCGAGGACCAACTCGGTAACGTACGCCATTGTAACATTCAATGACTTGTTCATGTAAACCGTACAAATGGGAAAAACTTGTTCCACCTACGTCCACACGTTAAAAAGCGCCCAAGTTCAAATCTAACAACGAGGGAAACATTTATTTATGGTTGGTAGACACATGCAACAAAGTCTGATTCGATGTTCATGTAATATACACGTATAGACAAGCTGCAAATTAGCAGAGATGGCGCACTAGCTGAGCAATTTACGCGCTTTAACTGAAATGCAAATATAAAGTTAAAATATAATATATACATGGACGAAAAACCCGAGTGGTCTGCAAACGTCTTTTTTTATTCTATTGCTCAAAAGTTACTGAAGTTAGATAATTACTGCATGAGATATTGTCGCCTTCAAGTTATCTTTTTAAAATTTGCGTAGAAGTTTAAAAAAATATTCAAAAAATTCAAACGTTGTATATCATGAGTAAAAACGGTTGTACAGTATTTACATTAGTCGGACTATTGTCCTCGTCTTTTTCGCCATATTTGTCACAACGTTTCGGCCGTTGTACGCTCCGGCCTTCTTCAGGTGGTTGGAATTTCGAACTGAACCCTTTATTCTATAACTAGAACAGTCTACACTCGAGTAGACTGTTCTAGTTCCACGTTTGATGGATATCAGTTATCAGTTATCTCCTGCTAATTTTCCCTCTGAAAGTTCTCCACTGCCTTAACCAGGTATTGAACTCACCTTCTTTGGGTCTGTCACTGGATCTAACCAAAGCCTTTATCCATCTTTATCCACTGTGCCATGCGTCCTTGAGGACATCTGGGTATGAACTTCTGAGTATTAATAACCTAATGTTTTCAGCATCATTTTTACCAGTGCTCATATTGCAATTTTGCTGTTATCATTGCATGTCTTTACCAGAGTTCATATTGCACTAATATAGACATACTCAAAACGGTTGTAGTTGTAATCAACGTGACAAAACGAACGAAATTACAATTTCAAAGAGAAACATTATGGTTCTCTCAAATGTTTGCAGATGTACAGATTCCCATTTGATACAAGTCATCCAGTCTGTCAATCATGACTTGATTTATGTGGGTTGCACAACAGAAAAAAAAAATAAACAGAACATTTAATGGCCACAGTTTGTATAGGAGAGGAAAACAGACATAAAAAAAAGAAAACCCTCTTCTTTGGGAAAAAAAGAAGTTTCTTGTCAATTCCCTCACAAATTCAAAGAGAAACGTCACGGTTTCTTCAGAAGGTGGTAGGTGTACTGATTTTCCATTTGATATACACCGTATATTCCAAACATAACAATTTGTGTGTGTTGCACAACAAAAATTAAACAAAAGAATTAATGACCACAAGTATGATCCTCGACGGAATGTGACATCAAAGGAACCTGCGGAAAATTAAAACACAAGGCGCTTATCTCCCTTTGTCGGTGATAAGTGACGTGGATCATATGACGGCTGCTTAATGCCGTCACTCCATACAGCGACGGAAGCGGCGGCCAGATTTTAGTTCGTTTTACAGCAGCAAAACGATTTTTTTTTTTTACTCTAGAAGCTAAATCTATTTCACCGGCAGCTTGCAAGTCCGTTGTGCCTTTTTCATTTGGGGATATATATTTCCCAGATATAGAATGAAAATCCTGCTCGCACTTCTCAATTTCGGAAAATCCAAGACTTGCCGTATCCCGTACGTGAATTTTCTTCCTGTCTAGGATATAGATGAATCTGGCCTTTTTGAATCTGGAGTCATAAACATGGCTTCTCCAGATACAGAATTGTCTCCAAACATATATAAGACCCTTTCTTTTTGTTTCTCCTTATACTTTGATTTGGTGTGTAGATATATGTGATATATTATTCTCCGTGTGAGACGCTTGTACACACACACACACACACACACACACACACACACACACACACACACACACACACACACACACACACATATATATATATATATATATATAATTATTTTAAAAAATATGATTCCTTCGCTACATAAGACTTCTCATGTTTCAAAAACAACAGCCAAAGACTTCAATATAAATATGGAAATTAAATTGAATTAAAGTATCAAGCTCTGTTTCATCCTGTTTCATAAAGCGAAAATTTAGGAATAAACAATCTTGAAGTTTGCGCATCTTTATAAGCATGTTCATTCGTAAAATTAATTACTAAGGAAACAGTTGGAGCGACCATTTTGATAAGGGGCGCTAGAGTTAACAATTTGTATCAACATATCAGTCACTCCAGAAAGAGGCCAAGCCAAGGCAGGGCCGTTGTGTCCATTTCAAAGCGAATTCATATACGCACATCTTCTACTCCGTCTCGGCGAGAGTGTGTTGTTGGCACCATCCTATGTCGTTAAGTGTCTGAAGAATTTTTTTTCTAAACGGCTGTTCGCACATAAACGCGTCTCACTGAACTACGATTGTTTTTTTGACGACTTCATAAAGGTTTTTTTATCTTATAATTGGGTTAAACTTTTAAACCTTTTATTAAACTGCGAGATTTAAATTTATTTTTTATGCTAAATTTTAATGCGAAAATTTGTTGATGGTTTAAATGTTTAACCCAATCATAAGATAAAAAAAAAACCTTTTATGAAGTTGTCAAAAAAAAAAAAAAAACTAATAACAGACAGACCAGTGCAAATTTTACAGTTTTTCTTTCTTAAGTTAATGATTGAGCAAGACCATGGCGAGTTCTCCGTCAATAAAATACCCGCAGAAATTCCCTTATCACATCGTTAAATATTTGAGGGTAACAACTTTAACAAAATATTGCGATGACAATCATAAATATGAATTCTGGTTGTTATTTTAAGAAGTGGGTACAAATGAAAAGATTTCAAATTGACATCTTTTCCATTTCACTGAAACAGACATTAATCACTACTTTTTTAACTTCTTTATTCCTTTCTTTCATCTTCTCACTGAAACCAAGTAGTGTTTACTCCTTATTCCACGAGAACAAAACATATTAGTTCATTATTTATCAGTTATTGACAGGAGACGTTAAAGACCTTTATCATCCGTTCTTTATTTCTTTCTAGCCAAATTGTGATACTATTTGTTGTTACCCCGGTAAAATAAAACCTAAGGAAGTTTGAATATCAATAGAAAGTGTTATCTGCTGAGAGACATTTAAACGAGAAGTGTTAATACCAAAAATGCGTGGGAAGAATTGAGGATTTAATTCACACATAAACAATTTGAAATGTATGTCCAATCGTTTGAACAATGGAAAGGTGACCAGACTTAGGCGCAATATTGATTGACACACAGCTGCAAATGCAAGCTTTAAAGCGAAAATTTCATTTTTCGTAAACAAAGAATTCGGAATTGATTCCCCTGGTCGAAAGTTGAGTTGAAATACGAGGAGTGGGTGGATAAGCCACCCACGCTTACGGAGGAGATTTAGTGAGAGATAATAAAAGAGAGGCCGGAGAGAGGGAATTCCCCAAGTTTATGACGTAAGACGGAGGGGATTCACCAAAATGTTCCTACCTCGCCATACCCCCCTCCCCCGTGCCAGTTTGAGCGAATGTCCATAAAAGTGAATTCAGCAGAAGAGACGGAGAAGAATGAAGAGAGGCAGAAGAGACGGAGAAGGAATCAGAGAGAGGAGAAAGGCCAACGAGCGAGTTTATCTATCGACGAAAGCCTCCGACTTCAGCCTTGTTGTTATAGTGGAACACACCTCTTCTATAGTTAATAGACTCTCCCACCTATAATAAGTAGGAGTAGTAATAGTAACGAGGGTTCGCTCAGTGGGTCGGTCTGAGTTTATACGGGTTTTAAAAGGGCATATTTTGGGCCGAGCCCACGGTCTCGGAGATCCTACGTTAAACTGGCCTTGTGCCACATGATGCCCTCGTGGGGAGGTGACTGTATACCGCTGTGGGTCGGTCTGAGTTCACTCTGAAGTCGGACGACCGGCTGATCGGTTGAACTCTCTGCCTTCGGGCGGGGAGGAACCTGAACAAGGCTACGCCGAAGGGCGGAGTCTCTTTCGGGGAGGTAAACCGAACCTGAACCCGTTTATACGGGTTCAATGGGCATATTTTTGGCCAAGACCACGGACTCGGAGATCCCACATTAAATAACCGGCCTTGTGCCACATGCTTCCCCAGTGGTGTGGTGGGGGTGACTGAATATCGTCAGTGGGTCGGTCTGAGTTTAGTCTGAATTAAAAAGTTTTTAAAAACGAACGGGAATAATAATTAATCAAGTTCGTTTTTACTTTATAATTCTGGTGATAATTTCGAAACGCTAAATACTAAGACATGGCTAAAAATGCATTCTAATGCAAATATTTTGAATTTTAAAACAATTTCCCTAATACAAATCATACGACGATGATATATATATATATATATATATATATATATATATATATATATATATATATATTGCAAAAAAGGGGTTGAATGATACTGAGTCTGTATATATATTTATTTAATCTCTAATTATTGTTTTTTTTTTTTTGTTTTTAGCCGAACACACACACACAGACAACTGCCCTTTATATATGCATAGATTGTATTATATTTCACGTGACACAAGACTTAAAGGGTAAGTGGGGAATGTAGGTAATCTGTTCGACGACCCATTCATTCTTACAGTTTATTCAATCCACAGAAGATCTCATCAGTCACCTTTCAATCCAACATATACTACAATGTCGCATATTCAGAGCTATACTACAAAAACCTTACGATATAAAAATTTGGTAATGTATAAATTGCCCATTTTTCCTCATGACGTCCGATTATAAAGAAAGTGTCTACCAGCTTCCGCATGAAATATCCGGGACGGTGAGCTGATCCCTTTTGATAAGCAACAGCTAAGCTCTTAGGCTTTATAAAAGCAATCATATTTTCAGGAAACCATAAGTAACAATAGCAACAACAACGTCCTTCCTTGTGTTTCTGGTGTCACGCCTGCTTTCGTCCCATTCGTGTGACGACCCGCGTGGAAGTCTTGCCGTGCCTCGCTCATCGCGAACTGCATGGCATACATGTAATAATAATAATAATAATAATAATAATAAGAAGAAGAAGAAGAAGAAGAAGAAGAAGAAGAAACTGGTATGAACACCACCCAGACCCAGTTACAGAGATAGGACCTGTTACAATTCTATGGGACTACACAATACACACTGACAGAACAATCAAAGCCAACCGCCCAGATATTGTTATTAAAGACCACAAACAAAAAAAAGTACCTCCTTATTGAAATGGCAGTCCCTGCAGACTGCAATGTATCTTTGAAGATATTCAAAAAGTTCTCAAAATACAAAGACCTTGAAATAGAAATCTCGAAAATGTGGCATATGGGAACATCAACAATCCCTGTTGTAGTTGGAGCCTTAGGATTGGTTGGAAAAGATTGCAGTAGATTAATTGAAGGGATTCCTGGAAATCCATGCCTCAAGGACATACAAAAAATTGTTCTGATAAGTACAGCCTACACTTTACGAAGGGCTTTATCTATGTATTTTTTTCTTTTTTTTCTTAGTCAGTGGAAAGTGTCATGATGCCATTTGTAAATTTAGGTCCCTGGGCGGGACCCGGAAAGAAATGTGTACACGCCAGAAATCAAAAAAAATAATAATAATAATAATAATAATAATAATAATAATAAGAATAATACAAAAACTAAAGTTGAGTGCCATTTAAGAAAAGTAACAGAAAAGAGCATTTAACAATATTTCGACTGTATGTTTTTTCTGCTACATAGCCCTCCCTCGGATATCTCTCCCCAGCATCGAGGCTACCATCCTTCAACATCATCTCCACTGGGTGGGTCCCGTGTTCGGAATGTGTCTCACTCACTTCCACTTGCTTGGAGAACTCACCAGCAGAAAGACGTTATACAGAAACCCAAAATGACGCTTCAAGATATCCCTGATACAGGCCAAAATGGACATTGAGGCCTGGGAAACCATTGATGCAAACCGACCTTCCTGTTTAAGGACCATCCCAGTGGGAACCGAGTTTCAAGGACAACTGTCAACATGAAGAAGATCTGTGACATGCTGTGAGGAGGGCCAGACTCACCCAGGCGCGTCTACGACCCACACTCCTCAGTGGCTCCTGAGAGCAGGGAAAGAGAATGATACAGGATAGCTATTCCGATGCGCGGATGCCAACGGGTCTTGATCGAAGACATTCTTATTCAAGTTATGTTGAAAAATAGCGGACACATATAAAATAATATATGGATTATCTAAGTGTTTTAAACTCTTGGAAGGGCTACGTCATCTATTTTGTTTAATAATAATAATAATTTGTATGAATACACGCGGTTACGGAGATAGGACCTGTAACAATTTTATGGGACTACACAATATACACAGAACAATCAAAGCTAATCTCCCTGACATCGTTATTAGAGACCGAAAAAAAAATGCTTCCTTATAGATATGGCAGTCTCTGCAAACTGCAATGTATCTTTGAAAATCTTCAAAAGTCTATCAAAATACAAGGACCTTAAAATAGAAATCTCAAAAATGTGTTACATGAGAACATCAACAATATCTGTTGTAGCTGTAGCCCTCGAGTTGGTTGGAAACGATTCCAATAGACGCATATGAAGATTCCTGGTAGCCCATGCCTTAAAGAAATACAAAAGTTTGTTCTCACGAGTACAGCTTACACATTATGACGTGCTTTATCTATCTAAAATAAGTTTTTTTTTTTTTTTTTTTTTCTTTTTAATTACTTAGAGGAAAATGTCATTATGTCATTACTGACCTTAGGTCTCTGGGCGGGACCCGGAAAGAAATGAGTACACACCAGAAATCAAAGGAAACCAACAACAATAATAATAATAGTAATAATAATGATAAGGACCTTGAAAATGAAATTTAGAATATGCGGCATCACAGAATTCAGACAATCCGAACCATTATTGCTTCAATAGGAAGCAAACCAAAAATTTGATGAATTGTTCCTCGACAACCTCATGAATATAATTTGGCTTCACTGGAAAGGACGGTAAACATATTTACTTCACAAATCCTCAGGAAATTGGTATGTTTTTTTTATCAAACTCTCCATTTCATCTCTTCATACATTTTAACTGTAAATAAATTGTAACGAAAGCTTAAACTATTAAAATATTTAAAAGAAATCATTTAACTACAAACAATAACGTCATCCACCTACAATCATAATCTGTTGCCTTGAAGTCTTTTTAAATTTCAGGTTCAAACATGGAGGCCGTTCGTGAAACAAATAATGATAATTTTGTCTGGTTGTAAAGTTTGCGGATCCAGAATTTAACAAGGTCAACGTAAAGTAAGATGGAGATGTGGTCAAATATCTGGAAATGGTAAAAGATTGGATTGAAATATTGAAATCTGAGAATGACAGTTGTATTCTTCGAACTTGGAGTGTTTGGAATGGAAAGAACCTGATTAAGATATGTTGCAAAAATAGGAACTAATAAAGAATCGTAACTTTTTAAACGACTGTATTACTCAAAACAACGAGAACATTAACGAAGACATTTCTGTGTTGAAGTAACTTGCTGTCACATATTTTCCAGACATACCTGCCAATACTTCTGGTTGATTGTTGGATGATTGATTTTATTTAGCAGTATATCAAAACTTCTTGTATGCTTTCAACTACAGATAAAATGTTTTGTTTGCAATTCTACTATAAAATATATTGTTGGTGATTTTGCTATAAAATGTATTGTTGGTGAGTGTACTAAAATGCGTTGGAGACCATTTTGCTATAAAATGCTTTTGATAATTATACTATAAAATCTATTTTGGCGATAAAACGCATTGTTTGCAATTCTATCATCAAATGTATTGCTAGTGATTTTGCTATAAAATGCATTGTTGACAATCTCTATCTATAAAAGGCAGGATGTGTGTGTGTGTGTGTGTGTGTGTGTGTGTCTGTGTAACGAATGCACGGCCGCAATTTTCGACGGATTTGCACCAAAATTTACATGCACATGCTCCAAGTTAGCGGGATGACCAAGACCGACTTTGCAATTCCCATCGATAGTGGAAATAATCGATTTTTTCATGCTTCTACGGCAGTTTTCATGTAGTTTGCGGCAATTTTCTACTGGCCAGAGTGAGAGCCAATAGCTGGCTACCACGAATAGGCAGGAAGATTCTATTGGCCAGCGTGAGAGCCAACAACTGACTGACACAAATGTTAACTAGCATGCTAGCATGCAAAAAGAATCGAAAGCTGCATTCGTCACAAGTGGGAAAAATTTAAATCTGCATGGCACTTTACTCCAATTGGCTCATTCGCTTGCTTAAACTCAACGTTGATTCTGATTCCACAGAACTGGGTTGGGTGTGAAAAATTATTTGTTGTTAACATTCTTTTTTCATTCGATTTTCCAGTTACGAGTCCTTTTTTTTAAAAGTTGATCGTTTTGTGTTGATTTTGTTTAGTTCTTTTTTCGTAACAGATTTAATGTTTAGTATAGAGCTTAGAAAAAATTCGCAGTGTGAGATAGGCAAGAAGTAAGGCATGTAGCAACATCAGCACGGCAAAGGGCACTCCTTTAAAGGCAAGGAAGGGTAAAAATATTTTAAGTCAAGTGACGCCGGGCCATGCTGCTAGTTCTGTTATAAAATATATTGCTAGTGATTTTGCTATAAAATGCATTGTTAATAATTCTACTATATAATGTATTATTCGTCATTTTGCTTTAAAATTTTATTGTTGGTAATTTTACTATAAATATAAAGTGTTGGTTGGTTGATTTTTTTTAGCGGCATATCAACACCTCTATGGGTTAATTAATGCCGAAATGTAAATATTTTGTACTTAATTTTATGCTTTCAGCTACAGATATTTTGGACATAATTAACTCAAGATTGTAAATTAGTCAAAATAAATAAAATTCAACAGAATTTCTCCCAATAAATCGCTTGGTATTAGACTAGAACATTAATGAGTCATAAAAATAAATGTAAAAAGGTGGTCCATCGGTTCGTTGCTTTTCTTTAGCAGCATATCAACACCTCTATGGGTTATTTAATGCTGAAATCTAAATATTTTAACTGCATTTTACGGCTTCAAATAGATATATTTTGTTCGCAGTTGCATACTGTAAAATATTTCTTTAGTAATTCTACTATATACGTTATTACTGGTTATTTTGCTTTAAAATCGTTTTGCTAGTCATTTTACTATGAATATGCATTGCTGGTAAATTTACTATAAATATATATTGTTGCTAATTTTTAAATAAAAATGTGTAATGGTGCTAATTTATTTTTATATCCAAAAATCAATTGCACACATTCATAGTGATTTTTTTGTTGTTTAGGGGTTTACTTTTTGCCTATAGCTGGGACCCTAACAGGGGCTACCACCACGGATCGCAGTGAACCTGGGAACAATAATAATTAAGAAGTGGTTCCATTGTCTCGATCAGAGGCCATGCTACCACTTGTAGTTTATCTTCATGACCAAGAGGTACTTCTGGTGTGAGCATGTAATGCGAGGAATAATAATAATAATAATAATAATAATAATAATAATGAAGAAGTAGAAGAAGAAAAAGAAGCAGCAGAAGGGGAAATGTTATTTGCTATTAGAAATAACATTGTTTTCATATTTTTATTGTTATTTTACTATACGAAGTTTATTTTACTTATCAACGAGAAACCAATATATGTTAGCTGTAATCGATTTCATGTTCCCCTTTGATCATTTTCCAAGAATCAATATCTTTCGAAAGCATTAGCATGATTAATTTTCTTTTACTGCTCTTCCAGATACACATTGTTTATATACATACATACATATATATATATATATATATATATATATATATATATATATATATATATATATATATATTCGTTGACATGTTCACATACAAGGAACTAACGTGCGATAACTTATTCTGAACTCCTCCCAGGTGTGATGATAAAATTATGCCTGTGCATTTTTTTAGATATAAAAATAATTACTTCTATTTTGGTTTACAACATAACAAAGAAACCCCACCCCCACCCCGAGAAGACTGAAAATTAAAGTCGATCCTATATGAAATATTTACACTGTTTGAACGTTTCGGCCGTTGTACGCTCCGGGCTTCTTCAGATGATATTAGTTAAAATTTTGAACAGGACCATTTATTTAGTCGACAGGGGTTGATTATTATAATTACACATACCATGTCTTTGGATACCTCAGTTTGTTTTTTTTTATTATTTAAATCGCTTTCATAACTCTCCAATTATTTTTTTGTTCGCTTGTGCTGTGTCAAAGGATTGAAGTCAAAACTCTTAGGATCAATTCATAATCGATATCTTACTTTATTGCGATTAATAACAAATTCTGCCGCCGCCCATTACGATAACAAAATAAATACGATACTCCTCGAGCTCCCTCATTATTGTCCTCATGCCAGACTCTTTGAAACTTTGCATGTGTTAACAACGCAGTGGATTAAGTGGCGAATCGTCTTCATTCAACAGCCTTAACAATAAAAACATTGCCACGGTTTTCGGGACTTGTTTATGAATAAGGCAAAGGAATATGTTTATCGCACATCAGACACTGAGATGGGGTTTCGCATGTCAGTTTGTTCACTGATGCTTAGAGATGAAGCAAGAAAGAAAGCATTAATAACGCATTTATAATTCTTCATTCAACAAGGAGTCAATCATATTCGGCACACCACACCCCGTCGAACCGAAAACTCATTTGATTTGGAATGGGTGTAGGTTGCTTCGCCGCCATTTTTGTATAACTTTTCAATTCAGTTTTCACAGCAGAAAGCAATGCAGAAGCAATGTACCAATTTCCTTCTCGATGCATTTGTTTTATATTCCTAACTTTCATTCTGTTTCACGTTATTCAATTTTCTTCATCGATAACATTCTTTGCTTTTTATCTCCCCATCTCTCCCTCCTTTCCTCACTACCTGTCTGGCTGTCTGTTTGTCCCTCCCTCTCTCCCCTCAGCTGTTTCATTATTCTTTGATTCTGAACTGTAAACTCAGGGGACGTCACGTTTCTCACACTGCAATGCTTAACGCTCGGGGCTTGTTACCCGGAACAGTTCACTCGGCCCTACACGTATACACTTTAGCATTTTCGATCTCGCCCATACAGCTACATGCAATGAAGTCAACTAGACCACCATTTTTTTTTTCAAAATATCGGTCATTCTTTGTTTTCTCTTGTATCGTCTCGATTCTATTTCTTTATGATTGTGTACTTTTCTTCGTATCAATAAAGGTATCGTTTCTTGGCAAAACCTTTCACTCAGATTCACTAGGTCTAAAGGATGGGAAGCCTTACATAAACCTGCCCACTGTATTTCGATATATTCTATAGTCTTCTCTAACCATCGATTACCTTTCACTGGTTTCCCCCCACCTTTTTTTCAAATGGCTCCAATGATCGGGCGAAGCAAGTGTGGCTGATTGGGCGTCTGTTGCATCTTTCCTTCTTTGTTCATGGTTTTGCTGCCGGCTTCTTTGCATGTTGCTAGGGGCTTTTCTTCTGCATTTGTTCACATAGTGGCATCGATTCTTTTAGGAGATGCTCCTTCTCAGCATTATCGCATCTGAATAAATTCAAGTCGAAACAGACTTTATTAAACAAACGAACAAAAATAACGGACAGAGCGAGAGGAGAAAAATAATAGGGGTAAGAAGAAAGAGAGAGAGAGAGAGAGAGAGAGAGAGAGAGAGATCGATTTGAAAAAAGTTAAGAATTTCTTTTCTATATATTTGCTGAAAGCGTCCACGCCCTTCTTCCAGGTTTCGATATGGTTTCTTAGAGTGGCCACCATTTTATTTTAGTGAGAGGTTCTTTTGCTCTAAGTGCGCAAATCACATTTTCTTTTCACCGTGGCTGATTCCTTCATATCTGTTCAATGAACCTGATGTTAGGAATACTTTTGCGTTATTTCCTCCGGAATCTGCTTATGAGTTTCGAAGTAGAAACAAATTATAAAATACAGAAACACAGCCCGACAAATAAAAACGAAATCCTTAAAAAATATAGAGAATGAATGAAGATAACAGATATCTATCTATCTATCTATCTATCTATCTATCTATCTATCTATCTATCTATCTATCTATCTATCTATCTAATCAAAGCAATAAATATAAAATAAATGTGCGTGCAATTGTTCATATATATATATATATATATATATATATATATATATATATATTGGTGTGTGTGTGCGATATATATATATATATATATATATATATATATATATACATGCAAAATATGCGTGTAATTGTTCATACACACACAAATATATATATATATATATATATATATACAGCGAAACAGTCTGTCTGTGGATGACAATATATATATATATATTTTGTGTGTGAACAATTTCATGCATATGTTGCGTGTATATATATATAAATATATATATATATATATATATATATATATATATATATATATATATATATATATTGCAATTATATATATATATATATATACATGCAAAATATGCGTTCAATTGTTCACACACACTCACACACACACACGAGCGCGCACACACACACACACATATATATATATATACATATATATATATATATATATATATATATATATATATACTTTCGTATGAATAAAACAGTGCTCAATGTCAAATAACAGGGTTATTAATTATATATTAGTAAATATACATAATACCCCGCGCTGACAGTACGATTCGGGGTTTCATGACCTATCATCAGGTCCCAAAAACTTTTGTACCTGATGATTGCATATTGCATGAAACTTAGAATGGTACTGTTGGCGTGGGGTATTATGTATATTTATTAATCTCTCTCTCTCGCCCTTTCTTTCACTATTTTTGTACCATGAGGAACGGTGGAGTAATGGATAGCGGCTTGGATTGAGGAATCGGAGAGCCGAGTTCGCATTCCAGTCGAATCCAGTTACATTCACTTACGTGCTAATACCCTTGGGAAAGGTGTGAATCCTCTTCTTTTCCCTCCTGCTATTGGTAAATAGACTGGGTTCTTGGATAGCAACTGGTCTAGGTGAAGAACAACTCTGAATTTAAAACCTGAGGAGGGTTGTTTCGTTTCTGGTCGTAGAGCACCAGGTCTCCGTATTCGTCACTTCAAAAAGTGTGGATGGTCCTGCAGGAAACCTTCACCATTATAATCAAATCTCATGTGCTGTTGTTGGGCTGTCGGTTTCCCGGAAACTGATCTGCTTGACCCTCATACGTCGAATTTGAATATATATATATATATATATATATATATATATATATATGCATGCATATAAAGGAAAAAGGACACCTTTCGTCCAATGTGGGCTATTACAAGGCAAAAAAAACCGAAATGAATTCATTGAATCAAAAGATCTATAAACAACAAAAAATATGTCTTTAGCAATTAGAAGAATTTAGAAATTGCATATTCATATGGTCAACTGAAATATTACGTCAATTACTTATGTTCATAGAGAATATTTTCACATGTACAAATATTGTTTGTATTGTTTGTTTGTGGAAACAACAGTTTTTTTTTCTATATGGTTTTTTTATATATTTGTTGTGTACGTTGACTTTGGAAATATAATTTAATATTTTTGTATAATATTCAATGACAGCACTCTCGGAAGATTTTCCTTCTGACACAATTATTTTCTTTTTTTATGAGTGTAGCATTTAAAAAATATATTTGAATATCACCTTTCCTAATAGAATCACGACTCTCCAATGTTAACCTAAATAAGAAATATATCAAGAAATCAAAAGAAAATGGTTGAATCCGTCAGCACAACAATACAAACAATATTTCTACATGCGAAATATTCTCTTCAAACATAAAGTAATAGACATAATTATTTAGTTGAACATATGAATATAAAATAGCGTTTCAAAATTCTCCTAGTTGCTAACGTCATTTCGTTTATTGTTTATAGATACTTTGTTTCAGTAAATGCATTTCGTTTTTTATCTTGAAAAAGTCCATATTGGACGAAATGCGTCGACTAAAATTACATAGTTTTCTTATTTTCTTTTTTTTTTCTTTTATCCATATTGTCGTTTTCTACAGGTTAATTCTGAGACATTTTTATACACACTGACACATACATACACATATATATATATATATATATATATATATATATATATATATATATATATATATATATTGTCATCCACAGATAGACTGTTTCGCTGTTTCACAGCTCATCAGTGTCGTAGACATCTCATTGCCTCAAGCTGGGGTTGAAACCAGATATCTCTTTATTCATATCTGTCTGTCGGCCTTTGTGTGTATTTAGCTATTTATTTATCTATTTATCTGTCTATCTATCTAATTATCTAAGCGTTGCTCCTTTGATAGAGAAATATGGAAAACTTCCCATGTAAAGACTAAAATAGTGCGTTATGTGCCACACGGGAAATATAAATTTAGTGTTCGTTGAAATATTGTTATATTTCTCATCAGCATTAATGGATTCCAGAGACACCAATAGCTAAAATTGAAATATGTTTGAAACAATACCCCCCCAAAAAAAAAACGATGAAATAAAGAAATAAATAAAGAACATATAATTAACAGAGTTATTACCACGACATTTCGGCCATGACAGACACTGGTTTCTGTCGACTCGTAGAAGCTTCAAGCATCAAAATGTTTGTTCTACAGGAGGATGCTGAGAATACTATGGACTGGACAGTTGTAAGGAATGACAACAAAAAAGGACCATTATACATAGAATCAGAAAGAATTAGTTGAATTTTTTAGGACACATAATGAGGAAAGCAGGCTTGGAGAATGTGACACTCACAGCAAATATTGAAGACAAGGGGAACTGAAGAAAGTAACACGTTTGTGTAAATGAATGACAGAATATATCGTGCAAGGGAAGATGAAAAGACAAACGTTACTAAAAGAGAAAAACAATAGGTAGTTGGGGAGAGCCATGATCATTCACGACCTGAAAAAAAAAGACTACGCATACTGAAGAAAGAGGAAAAAACGAAAACAAAAAATTGGTAGTTTAATTTGTCATACAACAATCATCTACTCCAAGAGAAAAATCTCTGAGAAAACTTATCATTTTTAATAATGGCTTTTTCCGGATTTTTAAAAAAGTTATGCAAATTACAATAGTCAAAATATAAAATAAAAATCAAGTTGAAATCGAAATTAATCTACGTTCCAACAATAACTTCTAATAAATTTTTGATATTCAATAACATTTCCATGGAATATAAATTTCTGCTTCATCATTTATTAAATTTAGAAAACAAAAAAAAAAAATTGTGAATCGTGTGTTTTATCGATTATGTGTCAAAATTCTGATCATTTCACGTTCAGAAAATTTCTTTATATATGATGTGGCAGAAATATCTTCCTAATGTTCTTCCCAGAAATACTTTCCACAACTACCTACCAGAAATATCTCCCATATGTACGTGCCAGAATATGACTTCCAGAAATACGTCTCACATATATCTACCAGAAATACCTTCGACATATACCTGCAAGAAATACTACCCCCTTACACTCACCAGAAATACATTAAATATACATATCCCAAAAAGACATACTGTATATACCAGAAATACTTCGACATATACCTCTCAATAATAGCTTCGGCATATACCCCCTACGTATACCTCATGAAGGTCTATGTGGGAGGTATCTATGCTGGATCTAGAGACGCCCACAGTCACAGCCTGGTAGGGTAGGAGGGTTTAGGGGATGGAGCGACCTGTCTTTTTTTGGGGGCTGTCTTTGTCCTTTTTTTTCCTGGTGTTTTCGCAGGATGTTGTTTTTCGTGGACTGCTCTTCCCCAATAGATTTTTTCTGCATTTTCCTTCTCTCAACTGACCGGATCGATGACTGTCCGCAGCAAGATGTTTTTGAGCTGATCCTTGAATCGACGACGTAGGGTATTCGGCCAAGTTGTCCAGCTCATTGAATTCGGTGGCGAATCATGGTAATTTCTAAGCTCTCTATCTTTGCGCGGAGGAGAACTTCGTTGTTTGTGATCCGGTCCTGCCACGTGTCCTGCAGGATTTAATGTAAGTTTATGGATATCTCTTCGGTAGAGTACCCAGGTATTACAGACACACAGGAGAGTCAAGATTACAACAGCTCGGTAGACTATAAGCTTGATGGCTTGTGTTAGTCCAAGATTGCCAAAGATTTTTTTTGATAGTTTTTGTTATGATGCGTAGGTGGCCTTAATTCTGTTTTTAACAACTTTTTCATTGGATGCTCAACATTCACCAGGTCCAGTCTATTGATAGTGATTTTGGTGGCTGCTGAGAAATAAGATGAAAGAAATATCAGTTAAAATTTTAATAAATGATACCGGTTCATGTAAAAAGTTGATATATTATTGAGGTGCTCGTGGACATTTCATTCTGTGCGAAATGAGTGTTATGCTGAAGCTGTAGAGATGTCAGTATCCACAGCATGGAAGTACAAGAAAGTTCAGGGAATGTTGGGTTTTGGCCTTTCTTTAGGCTCTCTTTGTCTCTTCTATTTGCTTTCTGGTGTTTTCGAAGGACTGATCTCCTACAATTCGTTCTTTTTGCAGTTTCCGTCTTCCAATTGGCCGGATCGATTTCTGTCTTCAGCAAGGTGTTTTTGAGCTGATCCTTTCATAGACGATGTTGGGCTCTGTCTGGTCTCTTGCCAGATGCGAGCTCCGAGAAGAGGATATCTCTGGGCAGTCTGATGTCTGGCATTCGGGCAAGGTTCCAATTGAAGTCAGTGGCGAGTCATAATGGTTTCTGGACTCTCCTTTTTCGCGCGGAAGAGAACTTCATTGTTCGCGATCTGATCCTGCCACATATTCCGCAGGACTTAAGAAAGTATTTTTTGATGGAATATTACGAATATGTGGATGTCGCTTCCATGAAGAACCCAAATTTCCCAGACGTGCGGGAGTTTCGAAGTTAAAACATCTCGATAGACGATGAGCTTGGGGGGTGTTTGTGTTCGTCCAGGATTGCCGAAGACTCCTTTTGATAGCTTCCTGTACACTGTGTGGGCGGCCTTGATTCGGTTATTGACGTCTTTTTCAGCTGATGCATTTGATGCTAGTACACTACCAACGTATAGAAATTGTCCATCATTCTCCAGGTCCATTGCGTTGATGCTGATTTTGACTCCATGTGGGTGGTTGATGTTCCAGTTTGGTTAGAGTAGGATCTTGGTCTTTGCTACATTGATGGTGAGTCCGTAGCGCATGTACACACTGTAGGTTTTCAAGTTTATAGGCCAGAACGCAGTTGTCATCGTGGTATTCAAGCTCTGTGACTTGTCCGTTTGTCGTTCGAGTCCTAGATTGGGGGCAATCTATGTTGAAGAGACCGCCATCGGTGCGCTATCGAAGATCAATTCCACGGTTGTCATCTGGAATCTCCTGAAGCATTGTCACGAAGTAGATGAAGAAAATGGTAAGAGCAAGTATGTACTTTTGTTTCAATCTCCCTGTAATGGGGAAGAGGTCCGAAAGGCTCATTTGATGTTGAACATGACATCATTCCTTCATGTAGAGCTCGGATGAGCGCCGTAAATTTCTTGGGGCATCTATAGTCTGAAGATCTGCACACAGCTTGTTTTGAAACACTGCCAAACGCTTTAACATCGTAAACAATAATTCACCGGGGTTTTTACTGCTCTCTGCACTTTACTTAGATTTGTCTCACAGAAAAATCATATCGATGGTTACTCTGTTGACGTTGATACTAAATTCATTTTAAGGAAGGATGTCCGCTGATAAGACTAGGAGGTGATTGAGAACTATCCTGGCGAGGTTGCTCCTTGTGATGGACAGGTGAGAGATTCCATGGTAATTTCTACAACCGTTTCTATCTCCTTTCTTGAAGAGGTTCAAGATATTCGCATTGTCTAGATCTAGTGAAACTTCATCTTTTTTTTCCATGATCTATGGGAGAAGGATAAAGATTCTTGTTTTGAGAGTTAATCCGCCATGCTTGATCTGTTCCAGGGGATATTATCAGGCTCTGAAGGATCGGCTGATTTTGAGCGCAGTTTCGAAATCGTGATAGGATTGCCAGACATCCCTTGCCTCACCGGGTGCTATGGGAGACGTCTTAGGGAGTCTTCCGCAGCAGTGGTGTGACGATTATCTGGAGCGAATGCCTTGAATCTCCGTCAGTTCGGTGATGTTATCCGTCCCTTTCAGGAGAGACGTATTCTTCCTAATGTAACAGAAAACCTCCTTATTTCCTGAGAAGAACTGTTTCATATTCTGGCTGTCGAATATGTGAATATGGGCAATACGTACCTATCCTCAAAATCATCTTAGTATTAAATAACCCATTTAGGTTGATATGCTGTAAAACAAAATAAAACCAAACCCAAATCTACAAACTGATTTCTTACAAAGAATACATGTTTTATTCATACGAACCTATCCTCAAAATCTTGACGGCATTAAATAATCAATTCAGGGTGATATGCTGTAAAACAAAATAAAACAAACATACATCGGTCGGAAAATCCTCCAGAATCCACTGCAATGTCGTAGGACTGCTAACAGATAATATTTTAGCATTCTCTCCTTTGTTACTAATGAAATTATCCTGTTTCATAATATTTGGTTTAACTTTTAGCAGGCATCTTTAAAATGTAAATGCGCCGTCAGATTTCTCTCTTTTGTTAAAACAGTTCCTAGATATTTAAAAGAGAGAAATCTGACGGCGTACTTGCTTGGTTTGGACAGCTTAAACTCATAGTTCCCATTTAGTTTTGCTTATAAGAAATTCAAAATCGCGAGATGCCATTCTTAAACGCCATTCTTAAATAGACAGCGAAATAGCTCACACTGATGATGGTAATAAAATAGTACTCGATAAAAAGTAACAGATCCAAAATTTATAAAGTAAAAGAAGCTGTACCAAATGTAGAGGTAAAAACGAATATTTATTATTATCGTATATATATATATATATATATATATATATATATATATATTCTGTACTCTACTGTCGATTAACGACGTACGAAGGTCAAGCACCTCAGTTCCAAGTGACCGACAGCCACACGCCTGCACGTATGGTTTGATTAAAGTGGTGAAAGCTATGTGTAAGTACCAACCACATTTTTACGAGACGAATACAGAGACCTGGTGCGCCACGTACCACAAGGTCTCCAAACGACCCTCGAGTGTGTATATATATATATATATATATATATATATATATATATATATATATATTAGTTTGGTGCAAAAATAATGACGTAATAATGTCGTTTTTGACGTATTTTTAACGTCAAAAAACGAGATTATTACGTCATTATTTTTGCACTAACCATTATATATATATATATATATATATATATATATATATATATATATATATATATATATATATATATATATGCACAAAGCCTTCACCTCTATAATCAAATCACTTATTTTAGGATATTACACCGAAAACGTCAGAATCGCTACACATTTGCAGTCGTGTTTTTATGCGTACAATTCATCTAATATAAGGCGATTGTAAATTATTGAAAAGTAAACGATTTATTTACATTTAAAAAAGTGCACAACTTATTTATACGAAAAAAATGAAAAAAGGTGGGGTGTTATAAGGTTTGTGAGCTTTACTCTGATCAACCAATCAAATACGACCTACATTAAATTTAGACTAAACAAAGAAGCTTTTATATATATATATATATATATATATATATATATATATATATATATATATGCACAAAGCCTTCACCTCTATAAACAAATCATATGGGCAGGTGTCTGGCTGTCGGTTCCTTGAACTGAACTGCTTGACCCTCATACATCGGATTTATATATATATATATATATATATATATATATATATATATATATATATATGTGTGTGTGTGTGTGTGTGTGTGTGTGTGTATGTGTGTGTGTGCATGTATGTAAGTATACAGTTAAATCATTCAACTGACATTTCCCAATCAGCAACTGGCAATTATATATATATATATAGCGAGCGGGAGTTATATAGATATACATACATTGTCGTGAGTGTATATACTATCTATATATATATATATATATATATATATATATATATATATATATATATATATATATATATATATATATATATATATATATGTGTGTGTGTGTGTTGTGTATTTGTATGTGTATGTTCATATATATATATCTATATATATATATATATATATATATATATATATATAAATATAAACTTATATATACAAGTATTTATATGGATGCATATATATGTATATTTATATATATATATATATATATATATATGTAGATATACATATATATATATGTATGTGTATGTGTATGCCTTTATATATATATATACATATATATATATACACTTATATATACGAATATTTATATGGATGCATATATTTATATATATATATATATATATATATATATGTGTATGTGTATGCGTTTATATATATATATATATATATATATATATAAACAACATTTTTTTTTTTAAATTGAAAAGAAATTCATGAATATGTGAACAAAAGAAAAAATATTTGATACGAAATCAGACAATTAAAGTAATTGCCTAATTAATGTTTTAAAATGTAGAAAATTAAACATTTCATATATATATTTCGAAAAATCTCCTACAAACAAAGATACAATTAGATGCTCAAAACATTTTCAGTCCAATTGTTCTCCTGACACAATATGATCACCATTTTTGCCCATGATTTCTTTTTATTTAGAGAAATGTCATTCCTATGATTTCTATGGTAGCCGACAGATGATATATTTGCCGGAAGGCTTCCATCTACAATTTGAATGAAAGAGACAAAATCAAGGGAAAATTGAAAGTGGAACCTGTTCATACCCATATCTCGTTGAAACAACATTTCACGTCCGATCGCCGAAGTTAAGCAACGTTGATCCTAGTCATTTCGAAGTTTTGTGACCACCACGTTCAGTAAGCTATAGGTTAGTAGGCTAGCATGCCTACGAGTGATAGCTTCTCGCAATTTATACTCATTCGCTATGTGGTGGTGCTTCTAGACTGACAGCTTGCAATACTTAGCTGGAGTTGGGTAAGTAGTGAGTGGGTTAGAGTGGAAACATTTATCGTAATTAGAGAAAAACCAGAGATGCCCGCTGAAAATGAAACCATAAGGATTTAAAATATGGCATGACATTATTAAATCATACTTATTATAAAAACCCAGTTTGTGTGTGTGTTTGTGTGTGTGTTTGTGTGTGTGTGTGTGTGTGTGTACGTTTATATATTGGTTCGGATTTCCTACATTTTTCAACCGATTTCAACAAAACTTCACAGGACAACGTAAAATTACCTTGCGGTGGTTCTGACAGCGCCAAAAATTGGAAAAACACAATTGTTTTTGCACGAAATCAATTTGAAAACACGATTAAGACTCATCGCGAGAATGAAAGGGGGACAACTCATATCGAGTTATACTTATTATAAAACCCATGTTGTTTGTGTGTGTGTGTTCGTTTATGTATGGGATCGGATTTCCTAGATTTTTCAACCGATTTCAACAAAACTTCACTTTTTTTGGCAGGTAGTGTTTCTTATTGTCTTGCACACTTTTTTCTTTATTTTTACATTCGGAATGCTTGAAAAATTCCATTTACAAGGCAATTGTTTATAATAAAATTTTATTCAATCGGTAGAATGTTTTTGTTTAAGTTTAGTTTTGACCAATACGTAAAAAAAAACGAAACACAAAAAAGACTAATTAACACATGCGTGTCCGTCAACCCTAAACAATAATCTTTGTCAATTTTATTTTTCAGTCTTTATGATGGTCGATACTTGATCTATCTCTTACTGTTACATTCCCGGGCAACGCCGGGCTCTACTGCTAGTATACAATAAATTAATTCAAATTTGTTAATGGCGTTATTATAGAATGATATCAGGAGAAACGGTGGCGTAATGTCTAGCGACTCGAATTAAGGAATCGAAGAACTGTGTTCGAGTTCCTTTACATGTTAATAGCTTTAGGAATCCATCTCTTCTCTCCCTAGCTATGTTTTAAATAGCAGCCTGACTGCTGTATCATTGGGTGGCGGCCAGTATAGGAGAAGGAATCGCGGAATTCATACCACCCGCCGCCTTGGAAGTCCTACCTATTTAGGCAAAGGCTGGAAGAAGAGAACTTCAAAAACAAATTCTGAGAGGAAGTGGGTTGAGACGCGAGACGCGGTAACCTCAATATCCCCGGCGCAAAAGTAATCTATTCTGCCTTCAATGTCACCAGAATGTGAGGATCGGCGCAAAAAGGACTATATAAATGAATGAAGAAAATATATTAAATTTATGACAATAGTACAGGTTTATCATTAATTAAAAACTGTTTAATGCTAGATATTATCTTAACAGAGATGAGTGTAACATTTAGGCGCCAAGAGAAAAGATATTTCTCATGAACTAATACAAAAGAAATGATTTTCAATTAATGAATTCAAAAGGCGGTGTCAATTATTATTAACTTGACACGTGTATTTACTTCATCTTAATTTATCATGCTTTTTATTAGACTGTTAATATTGAAATGTAATACCAGAGTTTCGTAGTTGATTCCTCATACTTTATTAAGCATTGTGACTGTTGTAACTTGAATAAAGCATGGAATAATAATAATACAACACAAAATGTACTTAAACAAAATGTATTGACACAAGAACGTGTACACAATATTTACAGATAGTTTGGTATATTCTTGGGAAGACCGTTCCTGTAGAATGGGTTGACTTAGTCGCAGTCGGGCAGAGTCTCTAGATTGGATCTCTTCTTCCTTCCCCCGTCTTCCCGGTACCAACAATTATTTATATGGTCGGTACTCCACTATGTAAATTAGGTGGATCGTACCACAACAGTGACGAGTATATCTTACTTTCAACTGCCTTTAATTAAGCACTTAGTAAGAGATCAAATAACATAATTTCTTAAATAAAGACTTGTTAGTGATTTTTCATTTTAGACTAGTATTTAATTAAAGATATTTACATTGCTTTTACAAACTCATCTTAATATAGATTATTATATATATTAATAATGAGATACCTAATTCATTGTTTCATTGTTTTGCTCGCTGTTCAAGGAAGAATACGTGAATAAAATGGAATGATTGTATTTAATATAATTTTGTTTTTCTTGGTTGAATCTCTTTCATTCTTTACTCTATATTCGAAGATGATCCTCGCCCTCACTAACCTTCTAACTATCTGTTCTGGAGTAAAAAGTTGCATCATAGGTTTCACGTACGATTTCATTTTCAAGTCAATTTACACTGTTCTTTGGACTATCATAGCTGAAACTTCTCTCTCATGTGCCAAATGTCTTATTGATTGAGTTGGATCTTTTCTAATTGTTCTTTTTCGTTGAAATGATGATCCCTCTTCCTGTTGTGATCTTCTAATCCAGCTTTCCTCTTTACTGTGGCCTCATTTTTAAACTTATTTCGCCGTTCTCTTAATGGTTCCTGAATGGACCTTGGAGATGTAAGCCAGAATATGAATGATGGTACCATTACTGAAGGCCTTAATGATCATTTTCCTATCACCATTGCTCAGTTAGGAAGACAGTGGATCTGACACAAAACGATTTTAACCTCTTCTCTTTCAATTTAATGCATTAAATGTTTTTTCAGTGATTCTTATGACAAATGGTGTCAAAATGGCTAAATGTCTTATCTGAAAACGTGGGAAAGAAACTCAATTAGTTCAGTGTTTTTTTTTTTTTTGTTTTTTAGATATGAAAAAATTTTGTGGTATGGGTGTTACATCCGGTATACATATATATATATATATATATATATATATATATATATATATATATATATAATAATCAACTCTCCCGTCGAGATTAGACGTATGAGGGTCAAGCAGATCAGTTTCCAGGAAACCGACAGCCCGACACCGGTACATGAGATTTGATTATAGTGGTGAAGGCCTCGTGCAGGACCATCCACACTTTTTGAAGGGACGAATACAGAGACCTGGTGCACCGAATGCCACAAGGTTCCCAAACGACCCTCTGCAGGATTTGAATTCAGAGTTGTCCTTCTCCTAGACCAGTCGCCATCCAAGGCTATAGAACCCAATCTGTTCTGCTATTTTACACATAGCTGGAGGGAGAGGATTCATACCTTTCCTAAGGGTATTAGCACGTAAGTGAATATAATGTATTCAACTGGAATTCGAACTCGGCTCTGCGATTCCTCAATCCAAGCCGCTATCTATTACTCCACCGTGCCTCCTCTCTCTCTCTCTCTCTCTCTCTCTCTCTCTCTCTCTCTATATATATATATATATATATATATATATATATATATATATATATATATATATCCTTGCATTAGAAATTCCTGCTATAACTGGTCTGATGCTCCTGCTTTATATTTAAGATTCTGTAATTTTATCGGTCCTGACCTGGCATCTCGACTTCAGTTCTGTCTTTACTATTAGCACTTTAAAAGCACTACAAGATTGGCAGCTATGTCTCATGGATTTACTGTTGAATTAAATAAATGTAACCATATGTTCTATATTAATAGTTTATTTTCTTGCACTTCTCGCCCGTCGAAACCTCTTTCGGTATATTAGATACCTGCCACCTACAAGTATCAAAAAATGTTTCTTTTATTGGCCCCATATTATATATGAAAGCGTTTATATATATATATATATATATATATATATATATATATATATATATATATTAATCACCTGTTAATTCACCACTGTTTTCTCACACTCTTTGGATCCTGTCACTGGATCTAACTAACGCCTTTATCCACTGTGTCATGTGTCCTTGAGGAAATAAAGGGTTCAGTTGGACATTCCAACCACCTGAAAAAGGCCAGAGAGTACAACGGCCGAAACGTTGTTATCAATATGGCAACAAAGATGAGGACAATAGTCCGAATAATGTAAATAGTTAATATTAGCATTTTCAATAAAGATGAGGAGAACAGATACTACACTTTTATCGCAGACCGATGGGCATCGAGTGAAGAAAACGTAACTCGGGTAGCACTGCCTGCACGGTCGAAGAATACTATATTACGATATATATATATATATATATATATATATATATATATATATATAGTATTACATAATTTTACTTCTTTATTTCTTTTCTTATTTAGCATGTACGTTATGCCATGCCAATACAGCAATGGACAATTCATGGTTGTGTGAATAAACTTTTTAACAGCTTGTCTCTTGCCGCAAAAAGGGTGAAATGTTTCAGTGATAATGCTAAAAAGCTTATTTGACAATACGAAAGGAATTTACTTAAAATAAATAGACAAAAACTTGTCTATATTATTTAATGCATTAATAAAAAAATGCTGGCTAAATACAACAATATATATATATATATATATATATATATATATATATATATATTTATGTCGACGATTTGACATGTACAGATTGTGGTAGATTGTGTTTGTTGATGGCTGGTATAAGGAGGCACTTAAGAGCGCATCGACGAAGACTGGCAATTGACTATCAAGCCGTAGACGTCCACCAACTGAAATATGATATTTGCGGTAAGACATACGGGTCCAGAAACGGTGTCATGAAACATTTTAAATTGAATAGTAATGTAACACCCGCTGTTACACCTCTTAAGTGCGCTGTTTGTGGCAGAGTATGTAGATCCCTTGCTGAGCTAAAGACACTCGTTCAGCACATCTGTAGATATTCCCCAAAAAGCTATGTAGTAATGGCCGTATTCGGACACGATTTGGCAAACCACTATATATATATATATATATATATATATATATATATATATATATTTGTTTTTATTTTATAAAAAAAAAGTGCTCAATACAAAAGTAGAGCCTAAATTAAAAATATTTTTTTTAAAAATATGATTCCATCGCTACTTAAGAGTTTTCATGTTTCAAAAACAGAAGCTAAAAAACCAGCTCTGTTTCATCCTCAATTGAATTTTGGAATAACAATCTTGAAATTTAGGGAGGTTTATAAGCATATACATTCGTAATATTAATTACATTAAAAAGCGAAAACAAATTATTCTAATAATGTGTGTAAGTGTTTTTATATATATATATATATATATATATATATATATATATATATATATTAGTTATATATATATATATATATATATATATATATATATTGAGTTATATATATATATATTGTGTTATATATATATATATATATATATATATATATATATATATATATATATAAGGGTATATATATATATATATATTTAGTTATATATATATATTAATTATATATATATATATATATATATATATATATATATATATATATATATATATATTAACAAAGTTATCCTTTTTTTTTAAGTAACATTAAAACCATTAAACGAATCACAAATTCAAGAATATTCTTTAACCTTCCCACCATTTTCAATAACTGTGCCAATTATAGAAAATGGTATATTTATAGAATATATAAATGTCACCCTTCACGTCACCGGCAATATAAGTGGTTTTATAAAATATATACCTGATGCGTGTGACAATTAACCACCGTTGACGATTTTGTATTTAAATGTCACTTTCCAGTTGTAGGTAATTTTTAATGAATGGTCAATGTTAAATTCGTGTTTTTGTTCTACTTCTTACACAGATACTTTTCTTTTAATCTATTCTCTTTTGTTTATGCTATTTACATCGTTCGGAGTGTAGCCCTCGATATAATGCCATTTTCACGACATTTGGTCGTGGCAGTCTCCGGCCGTCTTCAGTTTATAGACGTTGAGATTTCGAACCGGACACTTTATATAGTCCACGGGAATCCCCAACCCAACAAGTCCCAGTAGATAAAAGGATTGGTTGAAGTTATCCAAAAAGTGACTTGATTCAAAGGGTTGTAAGTTCAATAACTGGCCACCTCAGAGGGAAATAAAAACTTGAAGAGTTTAGTTACTAAAGGGAATTAATTGAAACTAAGATATCCAAAAAAAGACATGGCACATGGATATGAACAATAAAGGGTCCGTTTCGAAAATCCAGCGTATATCCCCTGAAGAAAGCCGGAGCGTACAACGGTTGAAACGTCGTGAATGCTGCAATAAAGATGAGGACAACGGTCCGAAAGATATAAATAGTGTAAATATTTACAATACCTCCTCTCAGTCATATAAAAAGATCCTGAAGAAGGCCGGAGCGTACAACGGCCGAAACATCGTGAACATGACAGTAAAGATGAGAACACCTATCCGGAAGATATAAATAGTGTAAATAATTACAATAACTCATCTCAGAAACAAATACATATCCTGAAGAAGGCCGGAACGTACTATGGCCGAAACGTCATAAATATGGCAATAAAGATGAGGACAACGGTCCGAACGATGTGAATAGTTGCAATATCTCATCTCAGAAATATAGAATGATGCTCTCTTTTAGTTTCCAATTTGTATTTTATTTTGGACTATTATTTTCAACGTTATCCTCAGGTTTTCTCTGTCTTTTAAATGCTAACAGCGGCCTCCTTTTTTCTTTGTCCCCAAGATTTATTGCACTGATTGTTACTGGAGCAGTGTTTGTGGCTTGCAAACTGATTTTTCTTCCATACATTTAATGCGGTTTTCATCTACTTTAGGTATAGGTATTTTTTTCCGACCCAATTTGATCATTTAATTTTATTTCAAGTTCCGCATTTTTTCTTCATTTAATCCTTTTTCTAATAATTCTAAAATGTTTCTGATTGGTTCGTTGTTTCTAATCACATCCATCCGCTAGACTTTTTACTTTCCAATTCCGTCAATCAAATTGAATTCTAAGGATTTTAACACCTTTCGATAACTTTAAGTTTATTTAAAAGGTAATCTAATCTAACTCGTCTTTATCGAAAGTATTTTTTTGGCTTTTTTTTTACCGCTCGCATCTTCTGTTCTATTTGAAAACACCCCCGTTGCCCATCTGACCTTTTATTTGTTTGTCGTTTTTTACTTCTTATACAAGCGCCATTTTAACTCGTTCGTCTCTTTCGCTTTGCGCGCTCACACTGAACCTGATAAGGATTTTTGTTTAGATAAACAGCGATGTGGAAACGACATTCCAAAGAAGCGACCGTTGTACGTTGATCACCACGTTTGATTGCGCTGAAACGAACCGCAGAAGAGTTCACCGGAAAATGGCAAGCAACAAAATACACGAAAGCAAAAGAAAACTAAAGAAGTCAACGCGAAAAACAGACAAACTTAACGAGAGGAAATAAAATGAATGGAGAAGAGAAAAATACGCGGGAATAAACAGATTTAAGGAGTCAGAAGACAAACATTAACATAGGGAATATTATCACAAGGACAAAGAATGAGAAAAAATAATTGATAACTACAAGCGATCTTTCTCTCTATCTATCTATCTATCTATCTATCTATCAGTTGTGTTCATATCTATCTATCTATCTATCTATCTATCTATCTATCTATCTATGTTCAGATCTATCTATCTATCTATCTATCTATCTATCTATCTATCTATCTATCTATCTATCTATCAGTCTGTTCATATCTATCTATCAATCTATCTATCTATTTATCAGTGTTCAGATCTATCTATCTATCTATCTATCTATCTATCTATCAGTCTGTTCAGATCTATCAGTGTTCTTATCTATCTATCTATCTATCTATCTATCTATCTATCTATCTATCTATCTATCTGTCATTTATTTCAGATCTATCTATCTATCTATCTATCTATCTATCTATCTATCAGTGTTCATATCTATCTATCTATCTATCTATCTATCTATCTATCTATCAGTTTGTTCATATCTATCTATCTATCTATCTATCTATCTATCAGTGTTCATATCTATCTATCTATCTATCTATCTATCTATCTATCTATCTATCTATCTATCTATCTATCAGTTTGTTCATATCTATCTATCTATCTATCTATATATCAGTGTTCATATCTATCTATCTATCTATCTATCTATCTATGGGAGGTATCGTAAACGGAAATTAACACAAGTTTTAATACAAACGAGGAATAAAAGAAAGAAGAAAGAAAGAAAGAAAGAGAAGAAACATTTACGAAAGTTTCATATGAAACAGAAAAATGATTCGGGAACTCTTGCGAAAAGACTATATATATATATATATATATATATATATATATATATATATATATATATATATATATATATAAAATAAGTTATTACAAAATTCGCTTGAAAATGAAGCAGTACTAGGGATTTTAATTTAATTTTATAATTAAATTTGAATTTTTTAGTTTCTGTTTTTGAAACATGTTAATTCCTGCTCTAGGAACCATATTTTTAAATTAGTAAATTTATAATATTTATGCTCTACAGGATTGCATAAAAATCAAAATAATTAATAAGAACACCGGATTATAAATCTTTCTGTTTTTCAGTATTACTCAAGAATCTTGCCAATGTGACCTTCATCTTCTGGCTTTCTCCTTCTATATGTTGGATAAACCAGCTTGATTTGACCCTTTGTTGTGTATTTGATGAAATACTTCACTGAATGAATGGATGAGCAGATTTTAACATTCATATGACAGTTGAATTATCTACATTATTCGGACTGTTGTCCTCATCTTTGTTGCCATATTTATGACAACGTTTTAGGACACATGGCACAGTGGATAAAGGCGTTAGTTAGATCAAGTGACAGGACCCAAAGAGTGTGAGTTCAAAACCTGATTAAGGCGTTGGCGAGGAGAATTACTAGTGCATCTTTAGTATAATTTGACTATATTTTGGTTAAATCACTTATTTAATTCTGAATTAGGAGACGGGAATTAACAGGAGATTACTACTAACTGACTAACTGACATCCATTAGACATTGCACGTGGAACTAGAACAGTCTACCCCAGTGAGCGAAATAAAGGATTCAGTTTGACATTCCAAGCACATGAAGAAGGCCGGAGCGTACAACAGCCGAAACGTTGTGATAAATACGGCAAAAAAGATGAGGAAAATAGTCCGGATAATGTAAATAGTGTACATAGTACCTCATCTCAGAAATATAGATAGGGAGTTGAGTTCTCGCAACAAATATCTACTGTAAGGCACTACCTACTGATTAGTGATTTCCTGTCCAACTTGGGGTCCATATTGTCTCATTCTGATCTTGCCGATGTAACCTCCATCTTCGGTTTTTCTTCTATATTTTTGATAGGATTAATTACCTTGTTCAAATTCAAATTTAATTAAAATAAAAAAAAGCAGTGGATGTTTAGTGTTCCCAGTGGATCCCCTCCGAGCAAAATAAAATATACTTATCCAAAATACCTTAGGAGTCATTCCCTTCTTCAAATTCATATTTTAATTTATATCAATGTTAAAAAAAAAATCGTGAATTTTTTCAAACAAAGGAGCGCTATATTATTTTTAAGATGCATAGAAGGAAAGAGAAGAAGAAGAGGGACAGATGGGGCAAATGTACCAGTGAGTGGAGGGTAATTGAAGTGCACATACTTTATTAACCAGACTCATATGAGAGGAATTTTTGTACCTATGCAACGGCTCTTGACCTCGGATCTCTTCTAGTAAAATAATTTTTAGGATAAAATGAAAGAATATGAGAAAAAAACTTAACGATAGAGGGTCAAAAAACTAAACTGGAATTCAAACCTCAAATTAAACAAGATATAAAGAAAAATATTTGTTTTAACTCAATTTTGAACTTACGTGTATAATGTAAAAATTCAGAATTACATAAGTGATTTAAAAAAAATATATAAAATAAACAAAAGATGCACTAATAATTTGGAAGCAATAATGAATAGACAAAACTTTCAGGAAAATAGAGTTAACACTAGTAATTTGAACTGTAGAAATAAGAATAAATGTCCATTAGAAGGAGCTTGTATAACCGACGCAATAATCTACCGTCCTGGGTTAGACGATAAAGTACATCCGCGTCCTGAATAAGACGATAAATTACATCTGCCTCATAAGTAAGACGATAATCTACATCCGGGTAAGAGGAAAAAGTATATCTAACAGGAAGCACTCTGATGAGAAGGTTTTGAGGAGCGTGAAACCACCTCTTAATTGCTGATTTTCCCAGGATAGGGTCCCAGCTATGGGCAAATAATTAGCCCCCAAACTGGGGTCAAAACGTGTATAAATAAGTTTTATTATCAACAATGATATTTTTAAATAAAAAGTTATCAGTAATGCATTATTATCAGCAATACATTTTGAAGCAAAAATATTACCAGCAATAAAAATCTTTTGAGCATTAAATAACCTGTTGAGGTTGATATACCGTAAAATAAACCAAACCTGCAAAACCTTCAATAATCTATAAAGCAGAATAAAACGTGCATAAGATGTTTCTTTCAAACGAAGATGGTATGATCATAGGTCATCATTCAAGCTAGTAAGTTTTATGAGCTCTACCAAAATGTGAAATTTAAAAGATGAAAACAGCAAGGATCCGATTGAAAAAGGGAAATTTAAAGAAAGGCCAACAATCACAATAATATTTGCAGCCTTTGCCAAAAGGAAAAAATTAGCAACAATGATATTTCCGGATTCAAAAATCTTTTGAACCAGAGAACGAATGTCAAGAGCCATTGCATACATGCAAAAAAATTCCTCTTAAGCTCATATGAGACCGGTTAAAAAAGTATATACATTTCAATTAACCCCCACTGATACATTTATAACACCCTTGCTCTTCTTCTTCTTCTCCTCCTTTTCCTCCTCCTCCTTCTTCTTCTTCTTCGTCTCCTCCTCCTCCTCCTTCTTCTTCTTCTTCGTCTTCTTTTTCTTCTTTTTCTTCTTCTTCTTCTTCCTCCTCCTCTTTTTTCTTCTTTTTCTTCTTCTTCTTCTTCTCCTCCTCCTTTTCCTCCTCCTTCTTCTTCTTCTCCTCCTCCTCTTCCTTCTTCTTCTTCTTCTTCTTCTTCTTCTTCCCTTTCTATCACACAAAACGCTGTGCGTTTGGTTATTTATTTTTTAAAATAATATTGTTTTGTTTAAAAAAAAGAAAGAAGAAGAATTGGGAAGTCAATGGGTAAAAAATTGCCTGGGGATACCACGGTAGCGAAATCAACTGATCTCTTATTTTTTAAATTAAAAAATCTACATGATATTCTTTTTTTCTTTTTAATTTTTTTCGCGTGTATTGAGCACTTCTTAATACTACTGTTTCCTGGTCCAGTTCAACCCTGTCCATTAAGCTTTTGATGTATTATTATATATATATATATATATATATATATATATATATATATATATATATATATATATATATGACAAATGGGGAATGAAAAACGAAGAAGAAAATTGGAACTTGTAAGTGAAATGCAAATGGCGTCGTGGGTTTAAGAAAGTTAAGGTAAAGTAGAAAGAAAGGTAAAGAAATAAGAATGGCAATAACAACCGGTTGGAATTTAGAGTTAAAAAATAAAAAAAGGAAATAAAATGGATGACGGAGGTAAAGAAAAAACTGAAAAAAAAATCTCGAATTAAGTGACGTTGAAAGTAGAATGAAATGAAGATGGCGTCAGTTTGTGTTATAAACAGAGATAACAAGTGCGTATCTTTAACGGATGTTTTAAAATATAGCGTTGAGTAATGAGTACACATTACGAGAAGAAGTGGAATGAAGAGAAATCTCAAAGAAGAATGAATATAAATCAAGAAGAAGAGGCAGAAGAATGAGTATAAAATAAAAGACGAACAAAAAGAAAAAGGAGAATGGATAGAAAAAAATAAGCGAAATGGGATAGAAATCTCAAAGAAGAAAAAGAAGAGGAACGCGTAGAAATCTGAAGGAAGAAGAAGAGAGGGAATAAAAACAAATCTCAAGAAGAGGCTGAGTGCGTAGAAGAAGATAAATGGGTACAAATCTCAAATACGAAAAGGGCGGCGAATAAGCACAACTATCACTGAAGAAGAAGAAGAAGAAGAAGAAGAAGAAGAAGAAAAAAAAAAGAAGAAGAAGAAGAATGGTTGCACATTTCGAAGAAGAGGAGGAATGAGTACAAATCTCGGAAAAGAAGAGGAATATGTACAAATCTCAAAGAAAAAGAAGAGGAGGAACGAGTACAAATCTTGAATAAGAAGAAGAAGCGGGGGAATGAGTACAAACCTTGAAGAAGAAGAAGAAGATGATGAAGACGAAGAATGAGTCCAAATTTCGAAGAAAAAGATAAAGAAGAGGAATGAGTACAAATCTCGGAGAAAACGAAAAAGAGGAACGAGTAAAAATAGAAGAAAAAGGAATAGAAGGCGAAGTAGAAGAAGAAAACGAAAAGGAATAAGTACACATTTCGAAAATGGTGAAGAAGTGCAAACAGCAATGATTGTAAATCTAGAAGAAGAAGAAGAAGAAGAAGAAGAAGAAGAAGAAGAAGAAGAAGAAGAAGGAGAATGATTACAAATCGAAGAAGGTGAATAAGTAGAATAAAAGGAATGAGTACAATTCTGAAAGAAGGTGATTAAGAAGATGAAGAAATCGAAGAAAGTGAATAAGAAGAATAAAAGGAATGAGTACAAATATGGAAGAAGGTGATTAAGAAGAAGAAGAAGAAGAAGAAGAAGAAATCGGTGGAGAATAATAATAAAAGGAATGTGGACAATTCTGTAAGAAGGTGATTAAGAAGAAGAAGAACAAGGAATCGACGAAGGTGAAGAAGAGGAAATAGTACACATTTGGAAGAACAAGATGGAGAAGAAGTCCCTGAAAAAAAATAGAAATGAAGAAATATAACAGAGATGAAAAGAAAAAAAAATGGGAAGGAGATACAGAATGCAAGATTATAATCGTTATGTAAGAAAATAATTATTGTTAACTATATAGTTTCCAAACTTGCGAGAAAAAAAATATATATATATAAAGAAAGACAGATGTATGCCGCATGTTCACATACATATATAAACATGCGTGTATCCATTTAAAGACAAAAGTCGAAACAGATGAGGCAAAAGATAAAAAAAAATCATCTCGTTTGTGTCTTGTGTTCCGATATCGGAGTTGAATGAAAGACCAGTTCAATCAGCAGAATATCCTGTAGGGGAAGCAAGTTGTTCAAAGACAAAGGAATGATAAGGGAGAAATTAAACAAAAAGAAATCAGGAGACGAGATTTTCCAGTTGAACGGAATCGAAATTTCAGATTGCAAACCAAGCAGCTAAAAAAAGAAAATAAAATAAAAATAAAATAGTAATATCAATAAAAGAAAAAAAAAGTATGGGGAGGGAAAGCCGGGTAGGACGAAGAAACATCGAGAAAAGAACACAAATAAAAAGAATGATGGGGGAAAGCCGTATTGATAGAGAAAGGTTCGATAAAACCCTGATGTCTGATAAGGACGAAATATGTAGTAAAATAAACGAAAATAAAACCAAAAATGTTTAAAACTGCGAAAACGGATGTGAAAAGACACAAACTAAATTATTATGATAGAAAAAAGGTGTTTCCGTAAAGTGATGGGTAAAAGTTATTAAAAACATTACTGAATAAAAGAGGCAGTTCATCTGGAAAATACAACAATGCTTCTATATTCTCCGTCCCGTCAAGACACGGGCGTGCATGGTTCTCCAAAATTTGCTATTCCTCGCAGAACATATGTCCAGAAGGTGCCACGTCTTTATATTCCACTCCCAAAAACGTCTCTGAATCCTTGTGACTGATCAGTTATTTGTCACCCTACAGGCCTTTACTCGCAGACGAGAAGACAAGATTCATAATGCTATCTCGCCATTTCCATGGAGAGTGTTCAGACGAACTACACAGTCCTAACCTAGACGGCTAAGTCCCGGCAAGCCATGCATAAAATAGCGAAACACTGTCATTCCGTTCGTATCCCTTTGGTGAGATTCCAGTCGAACAGCTTCTTCCCACGAAAGACTATCTTGTGAAACCGACTCTCTTAGAGGTTGATTCCCCGATCCCTACTATCTTAAGCAGTTTAAGTCTAAGTTTAATCCTTATTCCTAAATACGAGGGTCATTCAATAAATAAGGTGAATTTGTCGGTATAAGGACTTCTAATACAGATAGACGCTTATATTTTTTAAATTTCTTTTTGTTTTACTTCTTTTTCACATGGATTTAATTTCTTTTGCAGTTTAAAAAAAAAAACTTTGAGAGTTTTGGCGATTAACAAAGATGGCCGACCAAGATTGAACAGCGGTCAGTTATCAAGTTTTTGGTTGCTGAAGGGTGCAAACCAGTTGGAATTCATAGGAGAATGTCAACTGTGTATGGTGCCACATGTTTCAACCAAAAAAATGTCTACAAGTGGGCTAAATTGTTTAAAGAAGGGCGGAGCAGTGTTGAGGATGAAGACAGGCCTGGGAGGCCTACAGAAGTGAGGTCTCTTGAGGTGATCGAATCAGTCAATGACCTCATTCAGTCTGACAAAAGGGTGACAGTGGATGACATTTCAAGGAGTTTGAGCTTATCTGTTGGGACAGCACGCAAAATTGTCCATGATGACCTTGGCTACTCGAAGGTCAGATGCCGGTGGGTGCCAAAGATGCTTACTGCAGAGCACAAAGAGAAGGAGGGTCGAGTTGTCCCAGCAGTGTCTCTCCCGCTATGAGAAGGATGGTGATGATTTTCTGAAGAAGGTGGTCACATGTGACGTGATATGGGATTGGCCCTATGAGCCTGAGTCCAAACGGCAGTCTATGGAGTGGAAGCATGTAGGCTCTCCAGCGAAGAAGAAGTTCAAGTCCCAGCGGTCCACGAGGAAGGTGATGCTCACAGTTTTTTTTGGGATATGAAAGGCCCAATCACCATTTCTTTCCTTGAGAAAGGAAGCACTGTGAACAGTGCCAACTACTGTGAACTGCTGAGGCAGGTCAAGAACGACATAAAGAACAAACGCAGGGGTCATCAGTCAGAAGGAGTCATCTTGCATCATGACAACGCAAGGCCTCACACAGCAGCCCAAACGGTGCAGACCATCAATGAGCTGGGCTGGGAACTGCTCCCTCATCCCCCTTACAGCCCAGACCTTGCCCCTTTCAGACTTTCACCTGTTTGGTCCCTTGAAAGCGTTCACGAGAGGCACGAAGTTTAAAAGTGACGATGAAGTCAAAAGTGTTGTGAGCGACTGGCTGAGACATCAGTCCAAAGATTTTTACGCTGAGGGAATACGGAAGCTTGTGCACAGACCGGAAAAATGTGTGACAGTGCTGGGAGACTACGTTGAAAAATAAAAAGAAAAAAAGTAAGATTCTATCTGTATTAGAAGTCCTTATACCAAAAAATTCGCCTTATTTATTGAATGACCCTCGTATATCCGTATCAGCTATGCCTCTTCATCTGTATCCTTCTATCTCGACCTCCCTTACACAACGCAAGGCGCTAGTGTCCCGCTGGCGTGCCTCCAACGATGGCCTCTAGCGGTCCGCCAGTGTTAACACTGCCGAGACGAACACGACAGCGGTCCGACAGCGGGCCACCAGCATTAAACGTCAGTTGCATGCCACCCAGTGGGACATTGGTAGCTTTCATGTAGGGTTGTAGACGGTAAACATCATTATAAAAAAAATTGCTTCAGCCATCTATTCAAACAATTTCGTCAGATAGGTGACTATTCCCCCCTATCCTTCTTCCTCTGATATATCATGTGAGTGTTAAGTTTTCCAATAACTCCCTCCTCATCACGCTTTTAAAGAATTTCAGCTGTCTTTTCCTGGTTTTGAGCACAAGTGTTCTTTCCATTGCCATTTTTTTTTATCTAGTTGCTTGCTCATTCCGTCCAAGGAATTCTCAGTATCCTTCTGTAGATTCACGTTTCTGCTGCCTCTAGTTTTCTCCTCGTCTGTGGGAAGATTGTTCAGCAGTCACCGTAAACACTTCCCAGAATAGGAAGATGAAAATAAAGATAATTTTCAGCGCATCAGTGGAATATGCTCTTGCGGTAGGTTTCGATGCATCGACGGAAATCGAAATTAATTTTTGCATCCCCCTCGCCCCGCAGAAAAAAAAATTAAAAAAAACAAAAAAAAAACAGGGAAAACTGCTGATATACATATTTGAGAACTGTTTCGAAACATTGCAATCCTACCATTCTTAAATCTATCAGTTTAAACAACAACAGCAACACACACACACATACACACGGATACACACAGACACATACACGGACACACACACACACACACACACATACACAGCTCTCTGTCGCTCTCACTTTCCCATAATCTTTCTCCATCTACTTCTTCTATTATCTCTTGCCTTATCGAAAAAGGGACCATGCAGGAGAGATTATAAAGCGGGTATATTGTATCAAATCACATGCCAATCTGATGATGTGGCTGCGCAGCCCACCACTCAAAGAACAGGAGAGCTTATCCTGCACAGCTTGATGTTCGTAGTTGTCGACTCTGAAAACAGCCATTTTTGATTGAGAACAAAAGTTTATGTCATAATTTCTTTCTTTAAAGAGCTTTATCAAGGTAAGTATAGAATGTTTATTACTACGTGTAAATATAGAAGTTTTTTTATACTTACAGGTTGCGAATGCTATTATGGAGATGTGATTAAATATAATTTAATCTAAAAAAATATTCAGTATTATTATTGTTTAGGTAATAAGCATTATAACAGCACATTAAGCTACGTTGTGGAAAAAGGAATTTTCGACAATATGCACATTTTTTACGTATTTAGATTAACTTTTAAAATTTTTATAAAAAACGACATTCTTGTACATGTAGTTAATTTTATATATTAATTAAAAATGTCAACAGCTTAGCACAAATAGTTATTAATTGAAAAATGATGTGCTAAAATTTTGGAATAATGCAATAATAAAGATTTAAAATTCAACTCTCTGATAGATGTCACGATCTGTAAATAAATTTTCTATAGTTGTCTTGAGAAATCTCCTAAAAAGAAGGAAACGCGTTGACATAAAACGTTTTCCTTTTGTCTTTTCTCTCTTGCCTCTCTCTCTCTCTCTCTCTTCCTCGCGATCTCTCTTTCTATCTATCTATCTATCTATCTATCTATCTATCTATCTATATATATATATATATCTATATCTATATATATATATATATATATATGCCCATATACCAGGTGTAACGGCGAAATTGTCCAAATCGTGTAACAGCTTGCGATAATTGTCCATCTCACAGGATTTTTAACATCTAAGAAAACACTAAACTAATTGAGATTACTTTTTCCAGGTTTTCAGCTAAGACTTTTCGCCATCTTGAAACCATTTTCGTAAGAATCACTGAAAACCCTTTGAGTATATTCAGCTAGAAAAAAAGAACAGGTTAAAATCATTTTCTGCCAGCCCCGCTTTATCTTGCTAACTGAGTAATGGTGTGAGGAAAAATATCATGCAGGCCTTCAGCAATGTTGCCTTCATTCATAATATGGCTTCCAATCTTCAATTCCATTCAAGAACCATCAAGAGAACGGTGAATAAGTTTAAAACAAAGGGAAGAGTAGACAGGAAACCTGCATCAGGCCGACACAAGAGCAAGAGGGATCACCATTTCAAATTAGATCTAAATACATTGTTCAAAATAGAGTCTAATAGTGTTATAAAAACCTCGGAGAAATGCAGTAAGATATATTAAATTATTTCTAAGATAAACGGTTCAAAGCATAATCTAAAAATTGGACACATTTGCTGTTACAGGATTTAGACAATTTTACTGTTACACACGATTTATATATATATATATATATATATATATATATATATATATATATATATATATATATATATACCTTTTGCCAGACACTTTGACATCGCCGTGACGTAGACTTCCTATGCCTTTTTTATATATATTGCTATAGAGGCGGATAAATCAAATAACTAGATATGCGCGTCTATATACGTAGGTATATATATATATATATATACACACACACACACACACTCACACACACATATATATATATATGTGTGTGTGTGTGTGTGTGTATGTATGTATGTATTTCATCGTAATGTTTCTGATAGGCTTTCCTCGATCATACCTAGACTTCATGTATATAAGCGCAGTAATAGATGGTCGCAAGATCTAATACAGTTAGAATGATTAGTAATAAACGTAAGTTCTATGCTAAGAGTTTCTTCTCTCGCACTTCCGGCTTCTGGAACTCTCTTCCGGTTCTTTGCTTTACAATCAACTTTGGACTTCAAAAATGTAAATGCAATGTCAATATCTTCTTTTATTGTTCTCTGTCATTAATAATTTTTTCCCGTATTCTTTCACACGCAATAACACCTTGCGTCATTGTGGCTTTATTGCCTTGTTCGTTGTTAAATTATAGATCTCTATATATACCTCCTCACGACACAAAAGGTTTAACAATATTTGAAGCGAAAATTTAGGAATAACCTAAATAATTCGTAAATCTTCGCTTGAGGATGAAACAGGGCTTGATACTTCAACTCAATTTAATTTTAATAATTATATTGAGGTTTTCGGCTCTCGTTTTTGAAACATGAGAACTCTTGTGTAGCGAAGGAATTATATTTTTTTTAAATAATTATAATTTAACCTCTACTTCTGTATGGAGCACTGTTTTTTTTTTTGTTTTTTTTTAAATAAAAAACAAAAATACTAAAGAACTCCGGATTATTTACCTAACGTGTTCTTTCCTATTTTTTCTACATATCGGCACACACACACACACACACACACACACACACACATATATATATATATATATATATATATATATATATATATATATATATATATATATGACAAAATATAGTTTTAAGTTATGCTATATGAATGGGTAAAAGTGCCCAATATCACGGATAAACCATATATAATTATAAAAGTTGATACTGAGTTCAAGATTGAACGCCGACTGTATTTCATGTTTGAACGCTATCTTCAAGCTTCAAAATCAACCATGCATCTTCATATATATATATATATATATATATATATATATATATATGAGAGATGTTGATGTTGTGTGTTTCATTTCAATGTGTTTCTCTATGTATAATGTGTCTGTAGAATGTGCAGTTTGCTTTTATCGAAATTAGATGAAATACTATTTGCAAAGGGACAAGCCGATAATGTTTGCCAGTGTATGTTGACGAAATTTTATTTATTTTTCAGCGTCATTTTGGTTTGGAATAGTATTTTTTTTCCCCTAACTTTTATTTGCGTTTTCCTTCTTTCTTTTATTGTGTCCAGAGTTGATTGGATGTTTTGTCAGCAATCGACTTGCGGAACGCGAACAGCGACTTAAATGACCGACACAGATCTGTGCAAACAACGGCTTGGACATTCGTGGCGCTAATATATAGAAAATGTATGGAACTAATTGATTCAAGGCCTTTTACAAAAAAAATGTTTTCTGACCAAAAATAACAACAAAAATATATTCATCTTCATTTGCGTGCGGGCTCCCAATTTGGATACACAATGTTAACTTTGCTTTACAATATAATTAAATAATCCTTATTGCCCTATACAGGTTCGAGCTAATATCGGCACTTTTTTTATTTTTTATTAAAATGCCATCGTGCGTGCATACAACAGAATGCACGCACTTAGTTAATGCTGTTTGGAATTCTTGACGAAAGTATTACGATCATATCAATGAACTAGCAGTATAACCCGCCTTCGACCGGGTGTTGCATTACTGGGAATTTTTACCGTCCATTTGGAGCAGTTGAAGTTTAAAGTCAGCCCACCCGAAAATCAATATTAGTAACAATTGGCTTGAACTGAGGCACATCCTCAAATGAGGGGGTTTAACAATATGAATGGGAGGCGCTGAAAAGGGACTTTTTTGCGTTTTCTCTCTTGTTTCAACCTCATACGCAGCCGAATTTAAAAAGGCGTTTCTCCTCAGCCGTCGAGTCCTTTAATCAGCAGTTTCAGCCTCACACGCAGCAGAGGTGTAACAAGCGTTTCTCATCAGCCGTTGGGTCCTTTGATCAAAAGTTCCATCCACACACGCAGCAGCAGTAGGAGAGGCGTTTCTCCTCAGCCCTTGAGTCTTTGATCAGCAGTTTCAGCCTCACACGCAGCGGCATTTGAAGAGGCGTTTCTCTTCAGCCGCTGAGTCCTTTGATCTGCAGTTTCAGCCTCACACGCAGCAGCAGTTGAAGAAGCGTTTCTCCTCAGCTGTTGAGTCCTTTGATTATCATTTTCAGCCTCGCACGCAGAAGCGTTCAGGTATTCTCATCTGGAAAGCCCATGGTTACGTTGATCTTCGGACACAGTAGCTCTGATTGAAGCATTCCGAGAGGCATTTTGAGACAGGAAAACTGAACATTCTAAAGACGATTCGTTATCTGTTATTCTCATGCAGCAATAGTTGAAGAGGCATTTCTTTTCAGCCCTCGAGTCTTTGATCAGCAGTTTCAGCCTCACACGCAGCAGCAGTTAAAGAGGCGTTTCTTCTCAGCCGTTGAGTACTTTGATCGGCAGTTTCAAATTCACGGACAGTAGCTATCATTTTCAGCCGCAGAAGCGTTCAGGTATGCTCTTCTGGAAATCAGATAGCTACGTTGATCTTCGGACCCAGTAGCTCTGATTGAAGCATCCCGAGAGGCATTTTGAGTCAGGCAAATTGAATGTTCCAAAGGCGATTCCTTATCTCTTATTCGCATGGGGACCTGACGGCAGCGGTTTTGCTAGTCAGGCAAGTTTTTTTTTCTTTGGTGGCATATCTTAGACAAGTATGAATTGTCAAATGGAATTCGTGGGCAAATGCGAGAAGAGAACGGTGTAAAGGTACATGGATCACTAAGCTCGAATAACTTTAGGAATGTTTGGAAAAAGAAATTTCGCGTAATAAAAGAGCAAGCTTACACAGTCTCACTTCTGGTCCACAAAACCTCTTCCATCGTTGTTACAGCCCTTCGAGAGATTGGGGAAGAAGCTTTCATGCTATTAGTAAAAATAACCAGCAAATATGGCGTCATCAGTACTGCAATAATGTTTCTAGCCACGGGATTTTCATGTTGCGGAACAGATGATAACCAGATGGGACCAAATCAAGAGAATAAGGAGGGTCGTCAACCAGTTCAAATTCGAAATCGCACACAACATTCTTTGAAATAAAGCCGGAGCATGGTCCGGATGAAACAAGACCTCTTTCGTTTCCGGGGTCTTTGAACTTGATAGACCTTCCTAAATATTAGGTTGGTGCAAAAATAATGACGTAATAATGCCGTTTTTTGACGTATTTTTTAACGTCAAAAACGACATTATTACGTCATTATTTGTACACCAACCTAATATCTCAGCAAATCGGAATAGCACTCTGCATTGATGATGTGTCTCTTTTGAATATACATTTTTTCTCATCAGTCGTAAAAATCTGACATTCCTGCACAATACAATCGTGAGTGAAAAAAATGATTTGTATAATTTTGCATAAATTATACAACGCTAAGTTTTCAATCAGTACCTGACAATTGCATTATGCATGAAAATCATATATATATATATATATATATGTATGTATGTGTAAATAATATTTGTGGTCAATATATATATATATATATATATATATATATATATATATATATATATATATAAAAAAGGCTTAAACACTAATATTAGTGTTTAAGTCTTTTATTATACCCTTTACTCTGTCCTGGACATTGAGTTCTACCTGGATTCTATCCTCTTGGAATATTTTTATTAAAAAAAATATATGTATGCATGTAAGTATATATATTTATATATTTTGCATATGTATGTGTATATTTACCTAATAATATCTATCTATCTATCTATCTATCTATCTATCTCTCTCTCTCTCTCTCTCTCTATATATATATATATATATATATATATATATATAATATTATCTATCTATCTATCTATCTATATATATATATATATATATATATATATATATTATTAAATGAACAAAGTCCGGCAATTATTTTAAGACATTTTTATGTTTATACATTCTTTTTATAGATACAAATATTTAAGTAAATGCTCTGTTTATAATAAACAGTAATAACGACATTTACCAGCCTGAATGTCCTCCGAATTCAGTCCGGTACATGTTTAATATTTTTTATTATAAAACAGAGCATTTACTTAAATATTTGTATCTATAAAAAGAATGTATAAATATAAAAATGTCTTAAAATAATTGTCGGACTTTGTCCATTTCATAATGTGTGAGGTAATTTGTTTACATTTGGATACGCATCGAGCAGATATGAATGTAAGTGAGAGATTCATGTAAGATTGAAGTTTATAGACAGTAAATTCGATTTTGCTAGATGAGTGCTCCTCTGTGGCCAAATCGGTTAAAGGCACGGCAAGCTGAATGACGATTCCGTATTGGATACAGGTTCGAATCCTGTCGGAGGACGAATACTTTCTGTGAAAAAAAATTTTTTACAGACATTCAGGCCGGCAAATGTTGTTTAATACTGTTTATTATAAAACAGAGCATTTACTTAAATATTTGTATCTATAAAAAGAATGTATAAACATAAAAAATCTTCTTTTTTATTTGTTTTATATATATATATATATATATATATATATATATATATATATATATATATATATATTTCATTAAAAAACGACAGACAAGGTACTACGGTTAAACTTTTTATTTAATTGTTCTTGCGTTCTAATAAAGCTTTCTTTTCTGGACAAAGGCTGTGTAAGAACTGTCCAAATGTTTTATATTTACGAGCGCTTTCGGCTATACATTTAGCCATTGTGAAGGATGATTCGATTTTTCAGCTTAATTGAGTTTGCGCGTTATGTGTATGTCTTAGTGTGCGGTAGCGTAGTTTTTAATTTCCGAATACGGTTAGTACATAATGGCTTTGTTCGTAGTTAATATTGTTTAGAGTTGGTCTTTTTCTTTTTATGATTAAAGCTTCCATTATTTTTAGTCTTTGTTTGCAGGTGGATGCAATTAATATATTTGTGTTTTCTACTAGTATATTCCTAATGGAGTCGGGTAAATTTGTGTGTGTGTTTAAATGGATTCTAATGGAGCTGTGATCAGATAGGTGTAACGTAAGACGTCTGGATAAGCATGTGGTTGTGTAACCGATATAATTATTTATGAGTCCGGTTTGATCAGGAACACAGTTCCTTAAGGGGCATTTGAACTCATAGATAATGTTCGTTCTTTGTAATTTTGACTTAGTTGGTGTGTTGTTTTTTTTTAGTATAAGGTTGGCTGTCTTAAATTTTTTGTAATAGACAATAAATGTAATTTGAACAAAACTTTTTCTGGAATTTTCTTCAATTCTTCAATGGTTACACGTTCTAATTCCTGAAGTTGATTTGGTGACCGTTGATTTATTTGAACTTACAATTCTTGCCATAGATTTTCAATCGGATTCAAGTCAGGACTCATTGAAGGCCATGGAAGAACTGTAATCTTTATCTGACGCCACGCAGTCACTGATTTAGACGTATGTTTCGGATCATTATCTTGCTGGAAAGTCCATCGCCGACCTAAATGAAGGTTTTCATCCATAATTTTGATATCGTCTGCAGAATTTATTATTCCTCTTTTCTTTCACACTCCATAAAAGCAATTTTCTTTGTCCAAGAACGTTTTGGTAAAATTAAACCGAGCAACAATGTGACAAGGTTTGTGAAGAGGGCTTCGTCGTGGTCAGTTTCCATACAACTCATTTCTATTTAAACAACATTGTATTGTATCTTTCAAAACAACTCTTGGTTTTATATTAACCTCGCTACAGAGTTTTTGTGCAGTTCTCAGTGATAATTTTGCTTTTCTACCCAAGACCAAGTAAATTCTCTGTCGTGACAAACAGTTTAAAACTTCTTTATAACGGAGTGTACCGTAGATCTAGGGATAGGTAACCGTTTGGAAATAACCCTGTAACTATTTCTCGACTTAATAATTCTTTGCCTCAAGTCAACTCTAAATCACTTTGTCTTCAACCATCGTTTTGTTAACGTAAGAATAACAATGGCGACACTCTATGCACCACGTGATGTTCTTTGCTGGAATGATCACAAATATTCCCATGAATAAATCGTCTAGAGAGCTTCACCAATAAAATAATGAGATAAATTCCTGATACTTACACGAATCGATCAATTTAAAATGATATTTTCTACTGTACGAATAATTTTGTCTTTTCCTATTTTGCGCAATTCGCCTGTCAAATTTATTGTATTTAACCAATTGTTCGGAAAATTGACTTTTATATTCCTTTTTTGTGCTTATTAACCTATAAAAACATGTCACGGACATTAGATTCCGAGAAATGGATAAAAGTATTCAAAATTGATTGAGGTACGAATAATATATATATATATATATATATAATTTTCATATATATTTATTTATTTTAGGATATTACAACGAAAACATGTAAGAATGGCTACACAATTGCAGTCTTTTACATTAAATGTTACGAACGTTGGAAGTGTACTCTATTCGTTCTCATCTTACCGGGATATATATATATATATATATATATATATATAGATAGATAGATAGATAGATAGATAGATATAGATATTCCTCTCCAGTATCACAACTTTGTGGTTTATTCACACCAGCTCTCAATATCCGATATATATTTTTTGTCAAAAACAGGAAAATTAAATTATTTATTATAAAAAATTTTAAACTTTTAAACTCATCGTCAAATATAATTTACTTTCAAGATCAAAATTAAGTAGAACTAATATTGTTTACGAATTCAAAGTCATTTAAAGAAACGTGTACTTTATCAATCCCAATTCATGATTAATTATATTGGATATACCACTACAAGGGAATTTATTGCAAATAATTATATATATATATATATATATATATTATATATTTACATTGTCCTTATTTGTCACACTGCTTTAAAACACAAATATCGATAATGAAAACTGAAAACATAATTCTCATTTCAAGTCATGGTGTAAGTTGGTAATTTTTCGTATGGTTTCACTTTAGTTTTCAGATTTAATTCAATGCTTACAAAATTCTCATCCTTTCGAAAAGAATCGGACGCCATGCTTAGAAACTGATCTCCTAGAGGTCTTTAGCTTTGCGTGGATTCTATTAAAGGTCTTTTCTTTTTTTTACTCGTGTCCCCATGGCATTTAAGTCTTTGCTATAAACTGATGAAGCTTGCAGTATGATGACATCTTAATCAGACAGACATTGTAGTGCTGCACGCGATTTTCGGCATGCAGATTTGGATATGCTGAGAAATATCACCTTCATTTAAATCTGGTGTCAAATGTCCCTTCAACAACCAGGTCGTTAGCACTATTCTTGCTATTGTTAATTTTGTATCAATTCTCTTCAACCATGAGTTTTCTGGCATCAACAAGTCTTACAAACGTCACTCTCTTTTTGACATGTAACATGGATTATTTCGCTTTCGTTTAGTCCGTCTGTTATAAAACTACATATTTTGTTATGTCTGTTATATAAAGGCGATCTCATTCGAAATATCTGCATAGTATTGATTACATAAGGCTGTTTGGAAAATAATGTCCGATTTTGGAATAAAACTTATAACGGACTTCTAATATATTATTAAAATAGTTGCTCAAAAATATATTACTCGTTCTTAATGATTAAAGTATCCCCTATGTTAATTTTATATCAATCTATTTTAGAATGTCACTTAAAATATTATATGCCTATTACTTTGAATATAAAATGATAAATAAAAGATGCGTTTATCCTTTCGCATGAGTTCAAGCTTGCTCATAATTCGTCTTAGACTGCTGCCAATATTACTAAGGCGTGGGATGCCGGATCTACATATTATTGGCTAATGTGGCTCTGGTTCCTGAAGTTCTGCAGTAAGGATACTGGTCTTGAAAGATCTCTGCAC
>CAHIKZ030000598.1:192500-217500 GCA_903632075.3 Acanthosepion pharaonis
GGGGTCTAATCAGTGGACGCGCGCGCACACACGCATAAGTGTGGAAGGAAGGGAGGAAAACTCGCGCGAGCGTAAAACGTAGATGGAATTACTGTATTATTTTCATAAATCATAACGATTCTAAACAATGTTTTCGTTTGAATTTGGGTTTGACCAATTCGTAAAAAAATAAAAAAAAAACTAATTAAGACATGCGTGTCCGTCAACCTTAAACAATAATCTTTGTCAATTTTATTTTTCAGTCTTTATGATCATCCATACTTGATCTATCGCTTACTGTTACATCCCCGGGCAACGCCGGGCTCTACTGCTAGTCTGTTCATATAATCTAAGTAACGCTCAATATTTAATATAATTTAAATATTTTAAATATTGAGCAGTATGAAAATATCTGCTGTCTCTTAAATCTTATGTATATATATATATATATATATATATATATATATATATATATATATATATAAGATTTAAGAAACAGCAGATATTTTTATACAAACACACACACAGACACACACACACACATATATATATATATATATAGAGAGAGATGATGCATAGATGAAATGATTATATATATATATATATATATATATATATTTATTAAAGACATTTTTATGTTTAACGTTGTTATTTATAGATACAAGTATTTTAAGCAAATGCTCTGTTTATGATAAACAGTATTAAATAACATTTACCGGCCTGAATGTCCGAGAAATTTTCATTCGTTCTTTGACATATATATTACTTACGTTTGGTGTGCAACTTGAGTTTCGTTGGTTATCCACTTGTATGCGTAGAAAAATGTTTCTCTTAAAATATTGTAATCCTGGATAACCCACTTTTCGTCCAAATTTAATTTCAAATTATAACTTACCGGCCGCTTTTATTCTAGATCATACACTGATTACCTCCCTTTAACCTCTCCAACGATTTTTACGAATAGCGTCCTTCGTTCAAATTTAAAATTTTAAGCGTACGTCAATTCCCTTTTTTCTTTTTATTATTGACTCATAGCTTCACCTCATTTCCTGCACTTAAATCCCATTATTGCTATTTTTGTACTATTTTAATTTTGAACTAAGAATCAGCGTCCATCCAGTGAGCATCTGTATACTTTTTTTCTTTTAAAAAATAACCTATATTTTGTGCCCGACGATTTGGTTAACCAACGAAACTTAAGTCGCACACTGAACGAAGATATGCGTGTATTTATTAATATATATTTCTTACTTCTGTTTAATCACATTGAGCACTATTATGCCTACACCTCTTTGTTAAGGCTCTATCAATTAAGGCACTGTTCCTGATCTTTTTCAATGAACTTCGCGATGTAATCTGTTCAGAAGTGGGTATCTAAGCAGACGACACTACTATTTGCTCTTGCCTCAATAGTAAATCTCGTTTCATTGACAAAACTAACCTTGCTGCTTATCTTGAAAAGGAACTTCAATCTGTGATTCACTGGGGCAGAAAATGGCTTGTAAACTTTAATGCCCCCAAAACGAAAGTGCTGTCCTTTAAACACCACAGAGGAACCTCTCTGCCTCCCATCAGAAAGGCTGATTCCCAAATCCTCGAGAGCGCCTCATTACGCCTGCTTGGTCTAACGCTGTCCACTGACATGAAGCAGAATAAATACATTGAATCAATAGCTTCATCTATCGCAAGGAAAGTTGCTTCTCTGTGTCATGGCAGAAAGTTTTTCTCGTCTGAGTCCATTCTTCAAATCTAAAAATCAACCGTCCGTTCTTGCATGGAATATTGCTGTCATATATGGTCTGGTGCTCTCGCTATACATCTCGAGGTCCTCGACAAAATCCAGAGACGAGTATGCATTATGATAGGTCTCCTGATCTATTCTGCAATCGCTTTCCCACAGACCTTCCGTGGCTTCCTCTGTCTCTTCTACAACTATTTTCACGGCAACTGTTCCGTCGAACTACTTTCGCTGGTTCCCAGTCTGCATGAATTTAAATGAGTTACTAGGCTGGCATCTCGGTCACACCCTTTCACTATCGAAATGGTTAAATGTAACTGTCTCTTCTTCTCAAACAGCTTCTTTTCTCACACCTTCCGTCAGTGGAACTCCCTTCCTCTTGCTTACGTCCCTGATAAGGGAATGGTTTTGAATTCAAAGGGTTCCTTCTCCCAGACTGGCTGCTACGCAAGTTTAAAGAAATAAGCAAACCATGCCTTACCCATAGCTGGCAAAGAATAAATGGATTCATGCCTTTTCCATGATCACATTCCGAAGACAAGAGCAGAACTTGTACCGATCATCGTTATACTAAGAGAAATACAATATATAAAACATCGTTATATATATATATATATATATATATATATATATATATATATATATATATATATATCTGTGTGTGTGTGTACGTGTGTGTATACAAAAAGAGAGAGAGAAAGGAGGGAGAGATAGGTGGAACAACTTCATTAAATCAATAGCTTCATCCACCGCAAGGAAAGTTGATTCTCTGTGACGCTCTAGAAGGTTTTTTCTTGCTTGAGTCTATCCTTCCTTTTGTCTTTTCTACGAGTATTTTCATGGCAACTGCTCTGACGAGTTGCTTTCGCTGGTTCCCAGATTGCGTGAATTTGAAACGTGCTACCAGGCTGGCATCTCAGTCCCATCCTTTCACTGTCGAAACGGTTAAATGTAACCGTCTCTTCTACTCAAACAGCTTCTTCTCTTGCACTTCCCTTCAGTGGAACTCCCTTCCTCTTACTTGCTTCCCTGATAACTATAATCTTCAAATATTCAAGTGTAATGTCAATCGACATCTGATATCTTGACCTTGTTCCCCGCCCTTCTCTGTATACTTTACTCAAACTCGCTTCTTTACTCTTGTTCCCAATCCTCTGTAAGCCATTGCATGCTTGTGGCAAATCCGCCTTGCTGCTGGTGAAGTTCTTAAAAAAAAATTCAAAAAGAATTTTTCTAAATTAAAGTACTCGGAATAAGTATATATCTATGAATTCTCTCCTCCTTTAAGGAAGATATTAATAAGCTTGTTAGTGAATATGAAAGGATCCTACTGAAAATAAGTAGACAAAACTTGTGTATATTATTCAATGGGTTATGTCTTAATGAAAACATGCCAAAATGTATGCAATATATATATATATATATATATATATATATATATATATATATATGCGTGTGTGTGTGTGTGTTCCTGTGTGCGTGTTCCTGTGTATGTGTGTGTTTTACGGGAGATGGATTACATCCGACATATTTTAAATTTATTTGTTTAAAGCTATTTTTATTGGATACTTATCTTGAATCTTGCTATGTTTTTATTTATTTATTAAGTAGTATATTTATTTATTTATATCTACTGAATTGGGGCTTTCTTTGGTCAGGGCGTGCTATGTAGCCGAGCGATCAAGGCATATCAGATCTAATGACGATCTCCACTACAGGACCCAAGTTTTTGTAAAAAGATGTCTCGAATAATGAGGCCAGTAGATGTAAATACATAAAGATACTAGTTAATAAATAAATAAACACAGATCTTCTACCGAAATATAAATATACATTAATATAAAGTAATGTTTCAACATATATATATATATATATATATATATATATATATATATATATATATATATATATATATATATATATGTATGTATGTATGTATGTATGTATAAATAAAAAGAAAGAACAGTAAGATATATAATAATTCGCTTGAGGATGAAATGGAATGTCTTTAATTTAATTACCAAATTAAATTCGGATCTTTCAGGTTCCATTTTTGAAACATGGTTAGAAATGTGTAGCGAAAACATATTTTAAATCAATTAATTTATAATATATATGTGTGTGTGTGTGTTTGTGTGAGTGTGTGACACACACACACACACACACACACACACATATATATATATATATATATATATATATATATATATATATATATATATGCAGGGATGCAAAAGGTAGTTATACAACAAAAATATATATATATATATATATATATATATATATATATATATATATATATATATATATATATATCCTTTACACATTCCAAAAAAGAATATCACGGGTTTCTTGCTGTACACCCACATATATATATATATATATATATATATATATATATATATATATATATATATATATATTAATAAAATGGACTAAGCCAGACAATTATTTTAATATATTTTACCGTTTATACGTTTTTTATGGATAGAAATATTTAAGTAATTGCTCTGTTCATAATAAACAGTTTTAACTACATTTACCGACCTGAATGTCCGAGAAATTTCATAGAAAGTATGTGTTCTCCGGCAGGAATCGAACTTGTATCCTATAATGAACCGTCATATAAACTGACGTGCTATAACATTTGTCTACAGAGGAAGCATATAATTAGCAACGTTAAATTACTGTTTTTAAATGAACATTCCATGTTTTTTCTCGAAGGATCATATCTCCTCGAATCATATGTTCACGTAAACAAATGACAACTAAATTAACTAAAATTATTTTAAATTTCTTAAATATTTGTATCTAGAAAAATAACATATATATATATATATATATATATATATATATTGAATAAAAGACAGACCAGGTTAAGATTCCATGTAATAAGTTATTTCACCATAACCCCTTTAACAGGGTTCTGGATCATCAGACTTTACTTCCAAAAGCTGAAATGAAAAATGAAAAGAAATTCACACGTATACGCAAAGTTAACGAAGTGAGGAAGTGAGGTGGGAGAGAGGATATGAGTGTGTCATATGTATCATTTTAGTTTCCTATTTTAACCCCAGTGTGTCGGCTGGCTGTTGCTCAAATCTAACGCGTCTCGTCTCTAGATAAAGGTGGCTAAGGGGTGAACGATAAGAACTACATTAAAGGGAGACGTTACAGCAACCCCAATACATTACACGACAGGTTTCATTCACATTCTTAAACGCTGGCAGTTCGCGTTACTTTAACGTGCATATTTGGGAGGTTAAGGTTTGATAAATATCTAAATTTTAAAACAATCTACGAAGGAATTAATTTGAAATTCGGTGGAGTTTTGGGTATTTTCCATGAAACAGTCGATTGGAAATATATATATATATATATATATATATATATATATATGATAGAAATTCTTAGGAGAATTTGAGATAATCATAATCCATCGAGTCTAGAAGAAACTTCAACAGAAAGCAATGGATGGCCGTGCGCATCCACTACCGAGAATTGAAAGCCCAACAGTTACGATATGAGGCAAGCGCCGCTCGATCTCATATTCCGTGATGGAACTCATCAATATATATATATATATATATATATATATATATATATATATATATACCATAAAATCACAAATTGAACGTAAGATGACTTCATTTTGAGTTTTCCAGAAATTGAGATAGTGGCATATTTGAACCCTCAACAAAAACGGATAATACCCACCCAGATTTTTCCGCCTTTAGGTTATTGCTTGTTTCCTTGTCATTGTTATCATCCCTAAAACTACGTACTTTTCTAAATCAACATATACCGTCTGGTGGCTTCACACAATCGTTCATTATTTTCCCTTGTCCATAGTTGGTTACATAGTTCTGCGCATGCGCATCTCTGTTTTCAGCTGCACAATGTAGTCGGTCTGCGTCTTACGCAAAGTTTTTGTCACTGTTTTTCAGCCATGTTTTACATTGTGCCTCGCGTTCATTATTTGCAGTGAAGAAAAGAAAACTCAAAAAAAAAAAATGTTCACATGTAACACAAAAACAATGAAGCAGAAATATGAAGAGATTTTGATGCGTAATTAGAGTTTTTTTTTTTCTTTCATTCCTCTGTTGGTAGCACGATGTTTTTTTTTTCTTTCTTTATTTCCTTCCATTTCTCCAGCCCGTCTTTCTAAATAGAATTTTTCACACTTCTCATCAATTTATGATCTCTTCCTTTCTAGTCTTCAATATTTACAATTCCTTCATTGTTGATTTCGCTTTTTTTATTTTATTACACAAATATTTTTTTTCTTTCACAGACTAAAGTTTTTTTGTTTTTTTTAACTTTCTTCTTTCACGATTTCAATTTATTTGTTTATTCCATTCTTTCTTTTTTTCTTTCACATTTTCTTTTTGATCTTTCACAGTTTCTTACTAGGATACTTTCTTTCTTTATTTATTTCTTTTTCTATTTTTTATTTATTTTACACTTTTCTTTATTAATTTCACGATTTTCTTTCTTTTTTTTCTTTCTTTCTCATATTCTTTTATTCTTTCTTTGTTATCTTCCATTCGTACAAGTCCTTTACATATACAAAGCCAGAAATACTGCCAGTCAGTGGAACTCGAAAAGAAAGGACTTTAAGGCAAGCAGTATATATATATATATATATATATATATATATATATATTTATATATATATTTTTATATATATATATATATATATATATATATATATATATATATATATATATACCTGTTTTTATATATGTTTATATCTGCTGCATGTGTGCCTGCCTGTGTATGTGTGCGTTCGTTAATTTTCATTCTATTTTTTACCCATCTGTTTTTTCCTTTTTTCTTTCATTTTCTTTGTTTCTCTATCTTTTTAAGTATTTTATTCTTTTTCAATATTATATTTTTTTTATATTATATTACCAGGAATATATCATTCATCGTATTTTCTTCATAAGATTTCTGTTTTCCTTCATAGATTCATTTTCCTATAGGATTTTCTTCCCATCGTTTTTTCCCCTTCTTCCTTTCCTCCTTTGCTATTAATTGCACACATCCGCATCATTTCCGCTTTTACTTATCACGTTCGTTTGTCAATATTTTTCATTTTACCGAATTTCTTCCCAGTCTTCTACTTTTTATCTGATTCACAGAACTTTCTCTCACATCGCTGATTTATTTTTTATTCTATTTTCAGTCATTTACTCAATTAATTTCTCTTGTTTATTTAGTCGACGTCCCTGGGACTCTAATAAAGATGGCGTATTTCTACTTCCGGCTCTTCGGCGAAGAGTGAAGAGGTCGATGGGCAGTAGTTGGTCAATGAGATGTTGTTAAATTAGGGACTAAATTAGTCATTTATTACGTTTTACTTTATTTTTTGTGTATGCTCTTTAGAAAAATACGCTTTACTGAAAATCTTTGCAAGCATATGTCAATGTATGTGTTACAGAGAAGGTTTGCACATTTCAACAGTGTATACGCGCGTCAGGGAGGCACGGTGGAGTGAGTAATGGATAGCGGCACGGATTGAGAAATCGAAAAGCCGAGTTCGAATCCTAGTCGAATCCATTACATTCACTTACGTGCCAATACATTTGGGAAAAGCGTGAATCCGCTTCTTCACCCCCAGCTATGGGTAAATAGCAGGACAGACCTAATAATTGCTCGCATCTGCTTCATTTACTTATCACGTTCGCTTGTCAATATTTTTCATCTTTCTAAATTTCTTCCCATTTTATCTAATTCCAAGAACTTTCTCTCATATCACCGATTTATTTTTTATTCTATTTTCAGTTATTTATTCAATTAATTGTTTATTTAGACGATGTGCTTGGGACTCTAATAAAGATGGCGTAGATGCGGTAGACCAGTTGCCTTGGATGGTGACTGGTCTACTGTACAAAGTTTTGGCAACCTATTATGGGAAAAATCTGCCTCGTCAGTCATGTATCGAAAGATAGTATATATTACTGATGTGCGCACGAATTCCCGCATACACACAGACAAACATCAACACCTATATATATATATATATATATATATATATATATATATATATATATATAGGTGTGTGTGTGCGCGCGCGCGTGTGTGTGTGTGCATGTGTGGAGCAACGTTTCAGAATTGTAGAAAAATGCTAATGGATTTAATTATTGTCACTGAAAAATCATCACACCGAAAGTACATTGACAAGCTGCAGATATTTGAATTTGTGCATTCAATATCTATTCAAACTGCGAAGTCGAACGAGACGCGCGGTATTTGCAGGCGATATCTAAAAATGAAATTTGGGAGATTCATCTTCAGAGTGTGATCAACAATATTTTTTCTACCTTAACAGGAATATTTAAAAACTGGGAAATACATATATTAGTCAATAAGCTTGATATTAATGAATCTAAATTTTGGATTCGCCAGGAGCCTACTATTAAATGGGATCGATTCTTGTTCGCTAACTAGTCTTTCAGTGAACCTTTGACCAGGGTGTTTGTTCGATCGTTTATCACCAAAACAAAAATGAAATTCTCACACTTAATTAATTATTTACGTAGTTCGCATATTTGTATTAAAACAATATATATTTCGTGATAATGACAACATTCCACTAAATTTGTTTATATGCGGTAACAGTTGCAACTAACTTCACTTGGCTTTATTTCATGCGGTTGACTGTTGTAATTTCAAACCTACAGGGAAAATAGTGCAAGCCTGTCACATAGATCTGCACACATATAGAAGCATTTTCTGATCATCCTATACTCACGCAATTCATTCTGTTGTACTGTATAAAATACTCAAAATATTTTGTGTGAATTGTTCGCAAAAAATTTTTGTAATTCAATTCTCTTAATTTTAAAGAAAAATAATACTCAAATAAACAAAAATTATTGAAATTTGTAGATTCACGTTTGAAGATTAATATTATTCTTCGCTTATACACGCATATTCTGGAAATGTGGGTGATTAAAACTCCGTGAACGTAGAACATTTGAATATTTGCCATGGAAATAGGAGTGGTGTAGCAATTGGCTAGAAAAATTGACTGTGTAGAAAGAAAAAGACGCTCCCTACAAAACTAACTGAACATTGTTGAACGTGTCAGCACTGGAAAGGGAAGAATTAGCAGCTCCAGCTTAAATATGCCAGCGATACTCCACTTTCAGTCTAATCTGTTTCTTAAAAAAAGTGAACGTACCGCTGAAGTGTAGTGCTAGAATATCTTTATCTCAGAATCTATCTGATATATATATATATATATATATATATATATATATATATATATATATATATATATACCACTAATCAATATATATATATATATATATATATATATATATATATATATATATGTGTGTGTGTGTGTGTGTGTGTGTGTGTAGGGTGAGATGGATAAATTGTCGTCTAAATTACTCAAACATGGAAATATTACTGACATCTCATTTTAACAGATATATTTATCAAAATTACACAAAATATCTTGAAATACGAAAGAGTAACTTTATTCAGTAAAATTGCTATTCGTCTCAAACATGGCCTGCAGTCGACTTCGGAATCTCCTGCAACTCATCTGGACGGACTCCTTCTTTAAGACGGAGAATGCTGCATAATCCTTGCCTTCAGTTCATCTTTGTTGCCACAAAGAGTTTTGTTGGTCTCTCGGTCAACTGTGCCCCATGAATAATAATCAAAGTGGGCTACAGTCTGGGGTGTTAGGTGGCCAGAGGTGAGGGGTAATGTTATCGCAGAAATTGTCTGACAGGCATTACTAGGTCCTCCTGCTTATCTGGCATGGTCCAGAGACTTGTTAGGACTCAAGCAGCCTCTTGACCCAGGGCAACACTACCTTCTCAGTGTTCTTGATGTATGCCTTCGTGTTGAGTCTGAGTCTCTCACCATCAAATTCGGAAGTTCTTTTTTTATATCAGAACGATCAGAGTGAGTTTTTCGAGCTGCCGTACCTTTGTAATGACCATTAGACCCACCCTACTTTTTCCGAATCGTCTGCCCTATCCTCAGATTGTCACTCAAACACTCTGAAATGTTCGCACTGTAGATTCTAGGTGAACATTCCGAGCAATATCGCATGGAGTTGCCAAATTTATAACGGAACGAATTTTGTCATGGTGCTCTTTTCCTCACAGAGGTTGCCCAGATGAGCCCACTATACTGTGGGTTCGAAAAATCAAAAAACAAACACCGTGTATGCGCGAAAATTAAAATATAAAATGACAATCCAATATATATATATATGTATACTTAATAGCTCTAATGTATTATATCGAGCACTGTTTAATTAACACTAACTATATGTACGATATATTTTAATTTATATATATATATATATATATATATATATATATGATCGAAATAAAAGTATAAAATTTAATATTGCCAAGACATATTAAAAAAAAATAATAAAAAAAAAAATCAAAAAAAAAACCGGTTTTGCTTGTTGAGTTTTTTTTTTTTTTTATTATTTAATACTTTTTAATATGTCTTGTAATATTAAATTTTATACTTTTATTTCGATCATTAAATTTTGCACCTAAAAAAATATCTTAAATATATATATATATATAATTTATATATATGTATATATATAATTTATATATATATATATATATATATATTTATATATGAAGCTTTGATTATATTAAAAAAATATGGATCAATATTGTTATTATGTTATTAAACTTATCAGATGTTACGAAAAAAATTTACATAAAATAAATAGACAACACTTGTCTATATTATTTAATGAAACATCTATGAATATATATATATATATATATATATATATATATATATATATATATATATATATATATATATGAAGGCACCCAACAACTGGTGAAATCACCTCAACAGCTAAGGAACTAAACATTGATGATAGGAACTACATATTCCACAGACAACAATCATTAATTATTAAAGACTATAAGACAAACAAATTTCCTAAACAACCATCAATATAGATTAATCAACTCAACTAAAAATAATATCAGTAAAATCAGCAAAACCATCATTGATAAAGAGCTATTAAATATATATGAATAAATATACATATTATCGCTCAGCAGCAACACGACTCGAAGTTTCCTGCCCAACGCAATCTCTAGGTGCTGATTATAAACTGACCGTTACGCAATTTCATTTTTCAAAATAAATCTGATTAACGCAATGTTGGCGCAGTCCATATACAATACGGGGATTTTTTTTTATTTTAAAAAATATTTTGCATTTAAATAAACAGGATTTCCAGTAACTGGGAAAATAATATCAATAATGAAGCCAAGACGCTGAACTAAAAACTGACGATAGGATTTACAAATTCCATAAGCAACCAACATTCATCACAGTTAAAGAGCGTAAATCAAATTTCCTAAGCAAACCTCAATACCGAATACTCCACCCAACTAAAAATAATATCGGTAAAATCAGCAAATAAGATATTTAAGAGAGTATGCAAATGCAGGAAAAATGCTTTAGGAAATAAACAGTAGCATTTAACAGCAGAATCCATAGAATGGTTTACTAATATAAAAAGGAAGAATGAATGTACATACATCCAATTCGATATTTGTGACTTTTACCCGCCCGTCGCCGAGAATCTGCTAATGCCTGCTATAAATCTAGCAAATAATTACTGTCCAGTTAGCTTCCGCGAAATAAATATCATAAAACAGGTAAAAAATCCATATTATTCTATAATGGTTATCTGTGGACCAAAAGAAGTAACCCAGAATTTAATATTGCTATTAGAGCGTTTCAATCAGAAGAGCCATGCGTACTGATTGGAATTTTGTTATTGTGGTGACTAATAATTATTTTCGGCATTAAGGACACCGGAGTCTATAGAGATGACGATGTAATTCTCCTTCGTAAAACAAGTGAACGAAATGTAGACCAACTGAGAAAGGAACTGATATTTTTTTAAGATTAGGAGCTAAATATTACCACAACCACCAATGCTAAAGTGATCAACTTTCTCGAGGTGACATTAGACATGAGGTCACTAAAAACATATAACAAAGATTTATATAACCATAGATACATCAGCAAAGTTCATACCACCATGACAACAATATTCAAGATAATTTACAAAAACAAGTCCAAGTTCGATTATCTACAAATTGTAGCAATAAGGGAATATATGACAATAATAAAATCTTACTTATTATAAAACGCAGATTGTGTGTGTGTGTGTGTGTGTGTGTGTGTGTGTGTGTGTGTCTGTGTCTGTACATTTATATATTGGATCGGATTTCCTACATATTTCAACCGATTTCAACAAAACTTCACAGGAGTACGTAAAATTACCTTGCGTTGGTTCTGACAGCGCCAAAAATTGGAAAAACACAATTGTTTTTGCACGAAATCAATTTGTAAACACGATTAAGAGGCATTAATGAAAGGGGGACAACTCATATCGAGTTATACTTATTATAAAACCCAGGTTGTTTGTGTGTGTGTGTGTGTGTGTATGTGTGTGTGTGTGTGTGTGTGTTCGGATTTCTTACATTTTTCAACCGATTTCAACAAAATTTCACTTTTTTTGGCTGGTAGTGTTTCTTATTGTCTTGCATTTTATTTTTCAGGTCGATACTTGATCTATCTCTTACTGTTATATCTCCGGGCAACGCCGGGCTCTACTGCTAGTTAATATATAAACGCTTTAGAACTAAGCAATCAGAAACTAAATTTTATGTATTTAGGAAAAAAGATAAAAATAAACCGAAAAACTGTAAGCGTAACATAATTTTAATCGTAATGTTCAAACTAATATCGGAAGACTTTTAATAAAACTTAATTCAGAAGCACTTTAATCATTCACCAACGCCAGAAAATATTTTTAAGAAAAATAATGTTATGATCAGCTATAGATGCGTTAACAACATAGAGAAATCTATATTCCAACATAACAACATCATATTAAACAAATACATTTCCAACAAAGACAACGTTATTTTTTTTATAAATAAATAGAAATACCGAAAAAAATATGAGCTGTCCATTAAACGATCAATGAATGACTGATAATATTGTATACTGAGCTAGCATACATTCCGATAACGATGTTAAATTTTATTTTGGTACAACTGAAAATCCTTGAAAATACGTTTCTACCATTATCTAATGACTTTTTATATTTTCTAATTGTGTCAGATTTTCCAAGCCTTCTTTCCTCATTTTGTAACTTAGAAAATTCAACTGTTAATACTGATGCTACTTATGAGCGTGCTTTTTTGTTTCCATTTTCCCTAAAACTTCGACGTTGTTCACTCCATATTATTCTCAGCATCCTTCTGTAGAACCACATTCTTCTTGCCTCAAGCCACTTCTTTTGTAATGAAATGAATATTCTATATCTGGGCTGGAGTTGTCCAGTCCTCACTTTCAAAAGCGTTTAAGATTTATTATTTTTCACTCGACAAACATATTCTCAAAGACGCAAGGTCACTAACCTCTTACTTTTTCGATTTTCACTGCATGCTTCCAGCCGGGGAGGGGTTTCATCATTATTCTCTTCTAATTCCATTGATAGAGTTCCACTCAATACAGTCATCGCTTGAAAACTGCCTTGAAGCTTTGTTATATAGGCATAAAGTGCCACTGCCTAAACTTGAGATTGAACATAGATCGTTAGTGAGCAAACACATATTATTGAATTAAGTAGACCATGTGACTATAGAGTAAACGCATATATGGGAGGTAGTGTATATCTAATTGATCGTTATTTTTACTCTATTCTCTATTAATCACTTTTTCTATTCTATCCTCTATTACTATACGGAACGCTATTCTCTACTCTATTCACTATATTATTTCTCTATTCGGATCACTATACGGATTACTATTCGAGCGAGTATTATCGAGCATGTACTATTAAGGCGTGTGAGGAAGAGCTGGCGGAGGCCGTGCCCTCTAATTGCACCAGAGAGAGGGATCGGTGGTTTGGCAATTTTTGTTCCTAGCCCGGGTGGACGCGCTCGGGCTTCCCAAATTAAACCGACCATGTGTCACAAGCGGACTTCGTGTGTGTAGATGGGTGAGTAAATACAAATTAATATTGTTTCATTCAGAAAATAGAGTATATATATATATATATATATATATATATATATATATAGTTTCTTATACTTATAAGATTTCTATTATATATATATATATATATTATTAATAGAAATCTTATAATATAAGAAACTATATATATATATATATATATTAATAGAAATCTTATAAGTATAAGAAACTATATATATATATATATATATTAATAGAAATCTTATATAGAAGTATAAGAAACTATATATATATATATATATATATATATATATATATATATATATATATATTATTAATAGAAATCTTATAAGTATGAGAAACTATACTCGCTCGGAAAACATTCGGTGTATTGATTTGCAAATAAACAAACCAATAACGAAGGGGAAAAAAAAGGTATAAAAAAAACGAACAAAGAACATGTACGTTTACCGAAAATAATCGTCCAGCATGTAAGTCCAAGTCTCAAAGAAAAACAAAAACCTGATACGAGTACCCAAAATAATTAAATAAAGTGCTCAATACAATGAGTAGAGCAGACCTAGCTGAACCTAGAGAGCCAGACAAATCTACCAAGCTTTCACCTAAGCGGATCGTCAGGGGGGACCAGGCTTCCCTGACGATCCGCTTAGGTGAAACCTTGGTAGGTTTGTCTGGCTCTCTAGGTTTAACTATATATATATAGTAAAACTTTTCTTTACCACCTCATTTCATCTTTTTATAGACTATGAATATCAATTGGTTTCCACGTATTTTATCTTAAAGCTCGTACTCTTGGTGCAATGTGCGCAATGGAGTGTTTGTTGGGGTTCATCTCTTCTCATTATATTGATAAAGAAAATGTTCCACTCCATGCAAAGTTTATGATGCCTGCATAGGTGTTATAAGAGATAAACAATGATTAAAGAGATTAAGGTCACAGGGATCTGAGAAACATACTCTCGCGTGTCTGTTCCACAAAGGAATCGTTCTGGGGAAGAAACCTTTCTGAATAGGACTTCCTCCTTACTAATGGAATACACAGGGAATATTCATGAGTCGACACTATTTGCTAATATTTTATTTACTCATATATAAAATGATTAATCTTTATACCTGTAATATAGGAACAACACTAAGGAGAATATTATAAAGTTTTATTTGACTAATGATATTTATTGTACAAAAATATGCAAAAAGGGGAATAAGGTACGGCTGGTCTACATTTGACATACTTAAAGTAAACTAGCCAAAATCACTGACATATAAATACCACAATATTCTTTATACCAAAACAGCACAGACGAATCATTCTTATTCCTGCGAAGATAGTACCTCAGAGACTCTATGAACAAATTGGTGATATTCTAAGCATAGTCTAGATGTGGTACAAGGCCGAAAATATGGGACTCATAGTGAGGATAGAACTCAAAACTCAGTTTTAATTGATAAAGCAAGACAAGATTGCTAACAACCATTGCACTACGTCGAAGTGCTCTTAAATGGTTTCCCAAGCGTAGCTTAGAGGTGGCACAAGGCTGAAAGTGTTGAGCACTATGAGGATCGAACTCACTACTCAGTCGTAATTTTTTCTAGCGAGATAAGCTTGCTAACAAGTACACCGTATCGGAGTGGCATTAAATGATTTTCTAATCGTCGCTTATAGGTGACACAAGGCCGAAAGCGTTGAGCACCCAGTAAGGGTCGAACTCACTACTCAGTTTTAATTTGTTCTAGCGGGACAAGCTTGCTAACAAGTACAGTGTCGAAGTGCCATTAAAAGATTTTCTAATCGTCGCTTAGAGGTGACACAAGGCTGAAAGTTTTGAGCACTCAGTCAGGATCGAATTCACTACGCTTATTTTATTATAATGGATGGTTACAAACGAGAGGGGAGATGAGATATAATTATTTTATTATCCCAATACCCTACCAAATTTCCGTTTCAACCTTTTATTTGTTAATTGGCAAGTATTTCTTTTTATTGTCTTCCCTGTTTCTCTGGAAGTTCATTGGTGGCCAATAGACAAATGATTACCTCGCTTAATTCACTTGTTGTCTTTTTCCTGTTTAAGCCGTCCGTTTGCTTTGGGTGATGGGTCCAAATATGAATAGGACGTTAATAAGCCGAGGCAGACAGTAAGTAGACATTTAACAATAGAGAAACCAGAAAACAAGGTGAGCAAGAAAAGACATATCTGCTTCGACCTGCAACTGACTCTCTTTTTCATGCAACACTTTCATTTTACGTAATTCCTTCTGTTTTATTACGGACACACCATGTTGAAACACCGTTTCCCGTACCATCACCGAAGTTAAGCAATGTCGAACCTAGGTGACCACTTGCGAATACGAGCTGATGAAAGCTTATTGGTGTAATTAATAACTGCACTGTTCCAATTCCCGATGAGTTCGTTATATTCACTTACGCACAAATACTACAGGGAAAGCTATGAATTCACATCTTCTCCCCAGCTATGGGTTAAATAGTAAGACTTGTGTCGCTAAAGGCATTATTATCTCCCCCACCAAAAAAAAAAAAAGCGAAAAATTCTTCCTATCATAAAAAAAATATTTTCTGGTTTTAAATTTTTTAATCATTTCAGTGTGTATGTATGTATGTATGTATATATTATTAATAGAACTCTTATAAGTATAATAAACTATACTCGCTTGGCATTGACTTGTTTGTCGTTGCAAACAAACAAGTCAATACCAAAGGGAAAAATGGCGGTAATGTAATTAGAACGATAGGGTTTCAGGGAGTGAAAGTGAAAGAGAATAAGAAGTCTGCGAATGGCGAGAATTGAGGAAAGAATATAATGTACAAAGTTCAAGAAGACAGAAGATGGTCACTGATGTTGCATTAAAATTTTTGAAGATTGTAGTTTACATGGAAGTAAGAAGTGGCGGCGGCATCTAGCTATTTCAACAGTAAAATGGAGGGACCTTATTGACATTCTAGTTGCACGCTTACAGTTATGTAATCAGTGCACCAGTGGGGAAAAAACACTCCTCAGTTTGGTTGCTACGTCATGTCACTGAAAAAACAACTAAAGTCGACATGACTGGTCGACATGCGTGCAAAGGGTTGATAAGCCGTGAAAAACGAATCAATCAATCAAAACTTTTATTCCCTCCCATCATTTATCTAGCTTTGTCTCTGTCTGTCTTTCAGTCTCTGTATATATATATATATATATATATATATATGTGTGTGTGTGTGTGTGTGTGTGTGTGGGCCATCATCACAATATCTAGGACAGATGTGATAGGCAATAATAAACTACAGAAGAACTCAAAAACTGATCTATGCATTTAAGTATTGCATTAATATTTAAGCTTACCTTTTAAAAATTCAACGGTAAGTCTTTTGTCGCCACCTAATTTAAAGACAATTTGATGTACGTGGGTCCTTACTATCCGTACAAAGAATTATTTTCATTTAATGGGGGACTTTTGCTGGATTTTGCAATTAATTTCAGTTATTCCCAAATCTATCTCCAAGTTATAAAACTTGTTATCGTAAAAAATCACGTACAAAAATCGACGAAAACAATCGAGGTATTGGCAGCTTGAGAATCTAAAATTTCAGGATTGTAGGTCCTGTATAGTCTGAAGTTCCATTGTTCCTTGGAATGAGATATCACCACAACTTATGATGGAACCCCTACTCTGGGTCGTGTAGAATATGTCTCCACCGGACATAAGTTATTTGGAGCTGCAAGAGATAAGAAATTCTGGGCAGCCATCATCGCCTACCTTTTGAGGTGACATGGCATTTAAAGAGAGACATAAAGAGACGTAAATAATTTGTTGTGTCTAAACACGCAAAAGGTTTTTTTTTTCTTTATTTTTATTGTACTTTTGGTTTTGGTCAGCAGTTTATACATTTGTACGACGGTTTTGTGGAAAATAGGGTTATATAATTAGAGAATTAGTCATAGAATTATCGTATTTGAATCACAGGCAGCATAGATTCTTTTAAATTCTCTATTAGCCGTGGGGTATATCTTCTTTCTCAACCGCTATTCTTACATCGACAGGCTAATCCGCCCGAGTCTGTCGTCCACACTCTATAGAAAAGCTATGAAAGAAGAAAGGTCATTAAGAAGACGTAATATTAAACACCTATCAATGGGAGAATTTTCTGTAGCCTTGGATGGCAATTGGTCTACCGCAGAAAGAAATGGCAATCTACTGGGGGGAAAAAATCTGTCTCGTCAGTCATGTATCGAAAGATACATGAACGCCTAAACGTGTATCGCGCATGATACATAACTGACTGATATTCACTAACGTGCTTTATACCCTTAGGAAAGGTATGAATCCTCTTCTTCTCCCCTCAGCTATGGGTAAATACCAGGACAGGCCGGTTTCTATAGCCTTGGATGGCAACTAGTCTGCCGCAGAAAGAAATGGCAACCTACTGCGGGAAAAACATCTGCCTCGTCAGTATGGAAAGATACATGATCGCCAAGCGTGTATCACGCGTGACACATAACTCAATGATAGTACCCCAAATAATGTTTTATTCTTGTCTGTACACGAAATAGATTTTTTTATTCTCGCAACTACCCTAAATATATTCTTACTTGTCCACTAAAAAGACTTCTATTCTGACATATACCACAAATAAATATCTATTCTTGTATGTATCTTAAATAAAATATATTCTTCAATTTACCGGAAATAGATTTAAAAGTAGAATTCATTTCTTGCAAGTATCCTAAATAGTTTTCTCTTCTAACAATTACACCAAATGGAGTTCTATTCTGATAAAAATCTAAATAAAGTATTACTTTTTCAGTACCCTAAATGGAGTTATATTCTTTTCTGTGTCTCAAAGAGTGTTATTCTTACAACTACCCCAAATATAATTATATTTTAGCGCGTACCCCAAATAGAGTTTTATTGTTGCAATTTCTCAAATAAAGTTCTATTCTTATAAGTACCCAAATATAGTTCCAGTCTTACAATTCCGCAAAATGGAGTTGTATTTTTGTCTGTGCTCCAAAAAGATTATATTTTAATAATTAACGCAAATATATTTTTAATATTGTAAGTATTGCAGAGAGCGTCTTATTCTTTCAAGTACCCCAAATAAAGTACTATTCTTCCATATACCCAAAATAAATTTTGTTCTGGCATACCCTCTAAATAGAGTTCAATACTTGCATGTACGCGAAATATAGATATTTTCTTACGAGTACCCCAAACAAAGTTCTATACTTAGATGTATGCCAAATATATTTATTTTCCTACAAGTACCCCAAATAGAGTTATATTTTCGTAAGTACCTCAAATTGTGTTCTGTTCTTACTAGTACCCCAAATAAAGATATAGTTTACTAAGTACCTCAAATAGAATTATATTCTTGCAAGTACTCCAAATTGTGATAGATTCTTCGAAGTACCCCAGTTAGAAATGTGCAACTCTTTCGGCCAGCGGACTGAAACGACAAATGTTTGAAAGTTAGAGAGAAACAAATGCAAACAGGAAGCGTGATAAAAGATATCAAGATAAATAGGGAGAATTATCGAAGATTAAACAAATAAGAAATTGGCGGGAAAAAGAAAAAACAAGAGGAATGAGTGAAATCGAAAGAAAAAGAAGATAAAGAGCGTAGTAACTTCTGATTATTATTGACCGAATTGGCGAAAGAGAGGAAAGAATCAATATTACAGATCGATAAGAAAGAAGACATAAAGGCTGGCCAGCAGAACAAGACGAAATGATGAAAGTGAAATCGGCATGTCGGAAGATTACCAGAGAATTAAAAAAAATAATAATAAATTAAAAAAAAAAACACGAGAAAGGTCAATAAGAATTAGTTGTTGTCAATTTAGTGAAACTCCAAATTAATTGAATATAGACCCCTAATTATATTTGCTAAAGTTATTCGATGATCTGCGATCGATAGAATTCGAGCGGTTGATTGCGTATAGAAAGTAATGGTCATTACAGTTCGATTCATCACGTGACGTAAATTTAGCTCAGTGCTTCTCCGTTTTTCGATGTGAAACATCTAGGATTTGAGCTACTCAAGTTAATGTGAATTGAAACCTCATAATAAATTGCTTTTCGCATCATTTCCACACACGCACACCACAGCCCCAGATATGATGAGGCGAGGCAGTGACGTATCTTTGCGGAAACGTTGCTATGAGTTTGTCTCTTCGTAAAGTTAAGCAGCATCTGTCCCCGAAAAGCATGAAATAGAAACGGATGTTCTTTTCTAGACGGGAAATTAATCACTTCCTGAATATCTGTACGCGTCTTCATTTAAAAATAAGTCCAGCAGAATCGATGTCTAATTTGTATATACCAACGAAATTCCTTCTTTATTGGTTACTGGGAATAAATAAATCATTTTGAACTTACAATTCACCGATTGTACATACCGTATCTCTTTATGTAAGTAATAATATCTTTCGAATTTTTGATACATACCAAAGTAACAGCAAAATTGTCCAAATCACGCAACAGCATAGGATAATTGTCCATTCCACAAAATGTTTAACATCTTAATTGACCTTGTTTTGCAGGTTTTCAGCTAAGACGTTTAGCCATCTTGACTCCATTTGTCGTAAGAATCAGTTAGAAATACCTTGAGTTATTCAATTAGATAGAGATCAGGTTTAAATCGTTTTGTGTGAGCTCCTCTATGTCTTTCCAACTGAGCAATGGTGAGAGGAAAAAGATCAACCAGACCTTCAGTACTGGTAACAACATTCATGTTCTGGCTTCCATTTTCAAAGTTCATTCAAGAACTATCAAGAAAACAGTGAATGTCTAAAAATAGAGGCAACAGTAGAAAGGAAAACTGGATCAGGAGGTCACAACAGGAAGAGGGATCATGATTTCCACTTAGAGCTAAATACATTCTCAGTGTTTAAAGTATAGTCCAATAGTGTTATAAATACCTCCGAGAATCCCTGTAAGATATCTTTAATCATTTCTAAGATACAACGATTCAAAACTTAATCTAACAATTGGACAGTTTTACTGTTACACGATCTTAACAATTTTGCTGTTACAGCCAATAGACTAGCAGACATTATCCAAGAATTCAGGATCGTAGTAATCGGGGAATCATCTTGTAAGGAATCTCTTCGACAAATTAGTAGTTCCGGCGAAACAGCTGTCTCAGTGTAACAGTGGCGTGCAGATGTTTGGTGTTGTCTGGTGATATCAGGATCAAATTCTTTTATCGTATGCCACTAAGACTCAAGTAGGAGGGCGACTTTCGGGCCTAATACTGGGAAATGCGAGGAAGGAAGACATTTTAAATATGTAAAAACAGATGAAACATGAAATAAGCACTTTATTCAAATTAAATTTGAACGAAATTTTTATTTCACTCTTTGATTGGATGCCTTCCCGATAGGGATGGCCGTGGGCGTCGCACAATCTGCTCCCTTCTGCACGCTACGGAGGTGGAATCCCTTCGTTAGCAATGGGATAGGAAATATGAAGATGCGTCCACATTGTCTACAAGGCTTAACGGGTACTACGTAAAGGTCTTAGCTGGTTGATCTTTTTCCTCTCACCATTGCTCAGTTGGGAAGACATAGTGGAGCTCACACAAAATGATTTAAACCTGATCTCTATCTAACTGAATAACTCAAGGTATTTCTAAGTGAATCTTTCGACAAATGGAGTCAAGATGGCTAAGGAATTGGATGATTAAATTTCGATTGTTTGTGATAATTAACTAAAATTCATTTTAACCAGTTATGTATATTCATCTACGGAAATCTACTTTCGTTCTCTAAGGTATGGTCACAAAAATTAGGTTCTCAAAAATTAGGGTCACAAAAATTAGTCTCAAAATTAGGTTCTGAAAAATTATGGTCTCAAAAATTTGTGTCTCAAAAAATAGCTTCTCAAAAATTGTGTTCTCAAAAATTTGTGTCTCAAAAAATTGTGTTCTCAAAAATTAGGGTCTCAAAAATTAGTGTCTCAAAATAAGGTTCTCAAAAATTAGGGTCTCAAATATTGGGTTCTCAAAAATTAGGGTCTCAAAAATTAGAGTCACAAAAATTAGTGTCTCAAAAATTAGCTTCTCAAAAATTGGGTTCTCAAAAATTATGGTCTCAAAAATTAGGCTCTTAAAAATTAGGGTAAAAAAAATTGGTTTCTCAAAAATTAGGGTCACAAAAATTAGGTTTAAAAAATTAGGGTCTCAAAAATTAGGTTCTTAAAAATAAGGTTTTCAGAAATTGGTGTATCAAAAATTAGGGTCTCAAAAATTAGGGTCACAAAAACTAGGCTCTCAAAAATTAGGGTCATAAAAATTAGGGTCTCAAAAATTGGATTCGCAAAAATTAGGGTCATAAAAATTAGGGTCTCAAAAATTAGGTTCTTAAAAATTAAGTTTTCAGAAATTGGTGTATCAAAAATTAGGGTCACAAAAATTAGGTTCTCAAAAATTAGCTTCTCAAAAATTAGGGTTTCAAAAATTGTGTTCTCAAAAATTATGTTCTCAAAAATTATGGTCGCAAAAATTAGTTTCTGAAAAATTAGGGTCACAAAAATTAGCTTCTCAAAATTGGGGTCGCTAAATTTAAGTTATCAAGAATTAGGTTCTCAAAAATTAATGTCTCAGCAATTAGAGTTGCCTTGACTTATTTCTTCTGGTTTCAATGAATTATAAATCGGCTCAGAGGGGTAGGACATTGGATTGGAATATCAACTTAGACTAATCTCCGATAAACGGCAAGATACAAGCATTATTTTGTGTAACAGCGCTGATGAAATTCGCCGATTTCTTTACATTATTCACGCATGCAATAGATGGTTTGAGAAAGACAATTCTAAGAATTTATTAAAACAAGATACAACACGTTACGTGAAGGAGACGATAATCTTATTCTATCGGAAATCAACCCCGACATGACAAACCCCCAAAGAAGATTGTTGGGTAGATCGACTTAAATATAATAAAAGTATTAGAAGGATCCGGAAATACAGATGAAGCTCTATACTATACAAGGTGATCGTTGGAACAACTTCTTCAGTATCTATGAGAAGTATATCGCAAAACAAAACTAGTATCTTGCCATCAGCACCGATTTGGTCCTGAATTTACGACTGTCATAAAGAAAAGTTGTTTTCCCAAAGAAGCTGTTTAGCCTTGAACAACCATTGCGTACTGTGTATGAGGATGGACTACATCCAGCAGCCAGGCCTCTGATCAGGAGGTTTTGAGGATTGTGGAACCACTTCCTAATTGTTGGTGTCCCCAGATCCACCAGACCCAAGGTGGTAACACCTGTTAGGGTCCTCGGTATGGGTTAACCCCTAAACTTGGGTCAAAACACTATGAAAGTGTAAAAATAGTTTTTTTTAATAAAAATGCCAGCAAAAAATTTTTGAAAAAACATTATTATCAGCAATACATTAATTAATTACTACCAGTAACATATTTTTTAAATTATTACCAGCAGTTTATTTTTTTAAATTATTTCCAGCAACACATATTTGGAAAATTATTACCAGCAGTACATTTTTGAAAATAATTATTATCAGCAACATATTTTTTATAATTTATTCCCAGCAATAATTTTAAAAAAATATTATAATTTCGCCGATTTCATTCTCTGCCACCGACAATTTTCAAGCATTTAAATGCAAAATTCGTCTGCATCTTCTGGCTTCTTGAAACCTCTTCCTTTATTGTCCTTTGTTCTTCACTAATATTTTCTCATTTTCTTCTACACCCTGTAATCCCTTGCGTCTTAGTCGCATTAGAGCCTTGGTTTGAAATGATTAAAAATACAAGAAAAAATATCTTTGAAGAATGGTTTGAAAGGAACACTGCCGCACTTGAATTGGCAACAATATGGAATAAAAACGAGAATCTTTTATCATCAAATATTTTTGCTATTTTTCAATTCAGGTTTGTCAGAAAATTTAGTTCAAAATGAAGCTAGATCATTCTCAACTAGTTATTTAATATAAACACACGTTAGTGTAAAAAAAATCACTTGTATCGTTTTGTATCAAGTTGCAACATCAATCAATTTGTGACAGTCATTCTTTCTCGAATTCTTCTCAGGCTGAAACACAACAATTCCCTCACTGACATATATGTAGGGCATTAATTTTTTTTTCTTTCTGGCAGATTTGTTTACTGACCGACTTTGCATTTTTATTTTACCTCGTTTAACATTAAAATGAACAGAAAAAAATTGAACAAAATCTCAAGATTTTATATGTTAGAAACAGAAAATAAATCACAACTGACTCATTCACACAGGCAATTTTGTAATCTTTTGAAATTTAAAATTAGGGATATGTACATATTAACAATCGCAAATGGAATGGTACCAAATCAATATAAACGATACTAAAATAATGTAAGTTTTCGGAGCAGGATTGAAAAACGCCTGCATAGTAGAATAGGGAAGATTCTGGAGAAAAATACGGGGGCGGATTTGACATCACTTGATCCTTCATGTAAACAACAGATTTCGAGGATAACAAGTGAATTATTATTGTTTATTGTTGAATGTAAGAAAGAAAGAAAGAAAGAAAGAAAGAAAGAAAGAAAGAAGAAATATCTGTATAAGTCTATCGTTCGTCCACGCTTAGAATTCTTCTGCTATATATAGTACGATGACCCTCTTGAACTCCTTTATAAAATCCAAAAAAGAACCAACAATAGTAATGGTCCTGATCTGGCGAATCGACTTCAGTCACTTGCTCTCCGCCGTAAGCTTGCCTTTCTGTGTTTTTTCTATAAATTCTTCTATGGTAATATTACGAATGAGCTCTTTACCATGGTACCTATACTTTTTAAAATTTAAGCTCAGTACAAGACTGACGACGAGGACTCATCAATTTGAAGCTGAGTTGACTAGATGTAGCCGTAATTTGTATGCTAACAGTTTCTTTTCTAGAACTTTTCGCTCTGGAACTTCCTCCCGTGTCGATGCTTTCCAGCCAACTTTAACCTGCAATAATTTAAATGCAATGTCAATCGCTATCTAATATCCTCCTGATTACTCTTTTCTCTTTCCGAGCATTATTAATGATTCTGTTCCTAATTCTTCCACACCCTGTAACCCCCTTGTGGTTTAGAGCCTTTACTGCTTTGCCTGGGGTGGAACAGATTTTTTTTTTAAATAATAAATATCAATTGTAATGAAATGCAGATTTTTTTAAAAAAAATCTCTTCTATGCTAAAGTCGAGTACGATGACGACAAAGATGAAACGGAAAGTGAAGATGAGGATAATCA